>VYZR01051826.1:25031-35502 GCA_013400675.1 Oxylabes madagascariensis | reverse complement strand
CTGCTAAGCCTATTTCTCACTCTTTCATGGAAAGTTCTCTCCTCCCTCTGCCCCACTGCCCCCACAAGCAAAAGGTTTCCTGAAAGAGGTCAGTCCCACATTTGTCTCACAGCCTCATTGCTCTTTTCCAGACATAATTCTGTGGGTTCTGCACATCCTGCCTTCTTGTAAAGTCCCCCCCAGTCTATTCCTCAGAGGAATCCCGTACCTTTCCACACTACCCCCTCCTCTGCTGTCAGTAGTTGAATTCAGGATCCATTGGAGCTGACGGCTTGGGCTCTGTTCCCTGTCTCCAGGGTGGCCATTCACAAGCCAGTCAGTGATGAGCTGGACTGAAAAGCCCAAGCTACCCTTGAGAAAAACAACAACAACAAAAAAAATGGATTGGGGGCCCAGGCTATAGAGGCTATGCCTACAGTGCAGATCTCCATCCCAGAACAGCTGTACTGGGAAAATCTTTTAGAAGACTGAAATAGTGTCTTATTGCAGGATTCATGCCCAATTGTTAACCTTGTAAATATTTCAGGTTACACAGCATATTATACCTTCAGTTTATTGATATGCCCATAGATTATTAATCTTTCATGACACTAATTAATTATCATAGTGATTTGGCAATTATCTTCTGTAAAGTTTGGCTGGGACCAGGTGCAGCTTTTCTCAGTGCCTTTAAAATGTGTTCCAGATCCTTGCAGAATGCCAGATGAAAGATATGGCTTTATTAGATCAAAACTGGGCTGCTGACACCTCTCCCAGAATATGTATTGACAGCCTTGCAGTCTTAAAAGGTACAGACTGTATGGAACAGCTTATAAAAACCTTGGATGCAGAAGCAAAGAAAAATATGCATAGATTTAACACATATCACTATGCCCTTTTCATATTCCCACAGAGGCTGGAATTAAGGCAGAAATTTCATCCCAGAATCTGGTTTATGGATGGCCTAGGGACTTCATGGAGGCATTTGTTCCAGAGACACGACTTAGTCCTTTCTTCAACTGGAGAAATCTTATGTCATGCACTGCGGAATGTGGTTTACTAATCACCGGCGCTGTTTTGAATGGCTCCATGGATCAAAACTGACTTTACACAGGGATGCCAAGAGCATTTGCCATTCTCCAGCATTGATCATTAGGACACTTTGCTTGTGAGGATCACACTGGGAGTCATTTCTTTGATGTGTGCAAATGCGGGAAAAGAGCTGAGGCTTTTACAGGAGCAGCTTGACTACAGGTAAAGAATGCTGCAGCTTCGGGGAGGGCCATTGCAAGACAATTAGAGCCTGTTTGTTCTGTCTTCCTATTTACAGGACGAGTATAGCTCATGTTGTTTAGGCAGGGTGTAGATTTTGTTTCTGTGCTTTGAAAAAAATTCATCCAAGTGCAGCTATCACACGTTCTTTTCAGCAGGAGCTAACTTTAAGCTCTGTCCTTTTGTTCCCTATCACCATCCCTTTCTTTTCTGCTCTCTTCACCCTCTGAAAGGTAAGCTAAAGCTGTGCCATTGTGATGGTCAGTAGTCACTCTGAGCCAAACCCCTGGTTATTTTGAAATCAGTGTGAGCATTTCCACCGACTGAAATTGTAAGAGGATTAGACTTGTATGCAGTCAGCTCCATTGAAGCACAGCAGACATGTTCTCCAGCTCCTCAAAAACATGTGAAATAATTTGTCTGGCTGTGATTGCTGCATTCTCTTGCAAATGCCACAGCCCTGGGGAATAGTGCACTTTCCACCCATGCTTACCTTCCTAAGAGGGCTCTTCCTCTAGTCCTTAGAAGAACAGCCACGGACTTCAGAAGACCTTGGATGAACTCCTCAGCCAGAGTTTTATTCCTGGCCATGTCCACACTGCCTGTAAGTATTGACAATGGGTTCATTACGGACTGAGCACTGTACAGACATTGCAATCCTGCGGTCTTTAGACCTTCTGGGCAAATGTTCAGCATATTTGGGGGATATTTATCTCCTTTCATGGCTGATCAAAACAGAGAATATGGCCACTGAAGCAAGTTCATCCGTCTGTGCCCACATGAGGTGGCTGAAAAGAAATGTGTAGCTCCATTTCTGGCTGATGACTGAGTTCCCCAGTCTGCAGCCAAATGATTTGCTACATGTGTGTTCTGCACCTCTGCTGTCCCTGTGCCATCCATCCTTCTCCTGAATGTCCATCAGCATCATCAATCCCAGTTTGTATGACAACACATTCTCGTAAAGCCCATGAGTGAAAATGCGCTTGGCCTCAGTGCATGAAAGGATTGGCCATGGATGCAGGAAGAGGACACAACAGTAATCTGCAGTGAGGGTAACCCCAAACTGAGCTATCTGAGCTTCTGGCTACAGCTTTCAATTATGAAGTACACAGCAGCATCCTGGGGAGGAAGGGGTGCTGCTGGCAGCCAAACTCCTGCCTGCAGCTTTTCACTCTGCTAAAGAAAATAAAATCCCTGGGAGACAGAAGAGCCTTGGACACACTTACCATTATATTGAGATGTCTTCAGGAAAACTCATTCTTGGCTTTTGTTCTTTCATGTTGGTAACAAAGAAGCTCAGGTGTGAACAACACTGTTTGAGACCTCCAAAAGCCAGTATGGATTAACAACGATTGTTTTGTCCCTACAAAGTTGTTAATGGAGGCTACTGGTGTGTAGTGGTTTCACGTTCGCCAAATTCTGTTTGCCAAATTTAGTGTAGTGGTCTAAATATTTTTCCACTGTGGAACAGAATTAGGAGAAAGGCAAAACAGGCTTAACTTGAAGATAAGAACAGTTAGATTTATGAACACACACCAAAAGGAAGAAAAAAAAAAAAGAGAATAAAACAATTGAAACCTTTCAAAGCACTCCCGTCCCACCTACCAACAGTTCACTGCAAAGAGACAGAACTCAGAACTCCAGGTCAGTACCACTTATAAAATAGTCTTTCATTCAGTCTTTGAGAGAGAGGAGTCTCTCCTGATTTGTTCTGGTAACCTTCCACAAGAGACACAGTCTGTTTGTGGCTTCCAATTCCCACAAAAGCAGCCCGCCCGGGATTTCTGCAATTGTAGACCTCCCAATCACGTAGCCTTTCCCACGACTACATATGGGCAGTGGACTTACATTGGGGTTTCACCTTTTAAAGATGCACAGCTCCACAAGCAAAGGATTTCTCATCTTAAGGAAGCAGATATCTTCTCACTTCTTCACTGGTGCCAAAGGCTTCTTCTCATCTCACTCTGCTCAAACATCTCATAGGATCACCAGATTACAGTTTCTATTTCAATATTCACTCAGTAAATCACAGATACCTTTGCTTAAATCCACAAAATCATCTCCCCAATTCATATTGCCCACCATTTCAAGGAATACTCCAGCATATTCATATTACAGTCTGTTACCACAAATTAAAGGATATTTTCAGCCTAGAACTAAGGCAGCTTGTCATCTCTTCCACCGAAGGGGTCACTCTTCCTTTACTGACTCTGATGTCTGCATATTGTCCCTTTACATATCTCCAATTTGGCTTTTTCTCTCTCTCTGCGGAAGGTTAGAGCTTTAAAAGTCTCAATGTGTGTCAGGAAAGAGTTCACATTTCTTGCCCGGGCCTGCAGATGGTCATGTGCTCTCCGCCAGGCAGCAGCCGCAAGGATTTTCAAAAGCCCCACAGGGATGGGGGAAAGGGAACTCAGGCCGAGAAAAACTCTGAGCGGCCTGCCTGGTGAATGCCTCTTCTTTCCACCCCTGGGTCCCGCGCAAGGCAGCCCGGCTCAGAGCTGCCATCAGAGCTCCCCTTCCTCGCTGCCAGCTGCTACTGGGCCGGCCATGGCCTGGCCCCCGCCGCCGCCAGGGAGAAAAGGGGCTCAGCCAGGGAGGAAAGGGGCTCAGCCAAGGAGAAGAGGGGCTCAGCCAAGGAGGAAAGGGGCTCAGCCGGGGAGGAAAGGGGCTCAGCCAAGGAGGAAAGGGGCTCAGCCAAGGAGGAAAGGGGCTCAGCCGGCCGGGCTGCTCCCCGTGGCAGCGGCTCCCGGAGATCCAGTGGGTCCCGGCCTGGCTTCAACAGGCTGGACCCTCCCGGCCCCCCCACACAGGGAGGGAGCCAGGGCTGGCCTCTCACCTCCTCTGAGGCTAGATGCAAAAAAGGCAGTTTCCTGGCAGCCTCCGATATTTAACCCCTCAAAGTTGACGCAGATGTATCTCTTTCTAATTGGTTCGCCTCTGTAACTTCCTGAAAAAAATCACTTCCTGGCCAGACCACCACATGGTGCCACTTCTGGTGAGCTGAAGTTCTCACTGTACTGATGTAACGTGTAAATATTTGAGTGGCTTTGCTTTTTCAGATGAGCTCCCATTGCCCTTCTTCATTTTGGAGGCAGCACATCTGGCATTTGGAAAAACAACAACATCAATAGCCCCCCTCACATTATTTAATATTTAAAAACTGTCTCCCACACATGAATAGAGAAAGTTTATTATCATTTCTAATTGCATAGGCCTGTGTAATGGGTTTATGTAACATGTCATCTTTTCTACCGAGCTCACCACTATACGCCTTGAGAGCCTTGGAAACATTAAATAATTTAGCTTCAAAATACCCCCTGGTGGTGTGGTTTGGTGTCATTTGTCTCCATTTTACAGATGGGGAACCAATGCAAAAAACCTTCCCGTGGTCTCCCTAAGGTCACTCCAGGAGCTTTTGGCAAAGCTTCAAAATATTATGTCTCTACAATTTTTTTGTTCCTGAAAGAAAAATACTCTGGGCCAAAGCACAGCTCACAAGTACTGTAGCTGGGTTTTGGAGATATTACAACCTGCAGTCAGATTTCACCTTGTTGCCTAGAGCTACAGAAGATCTACACAGAAGAAGTCTTAGGCTGGGCTAAATTGTGGCTTACATGGCAGAAATGTAAGTAGGATTTAGTGCTTTAAAAGTGAACACCAAAATGACGAACTGATAGTTCACCCTAGAAAAGGAAAATAACATCATAAAGAGTGGTAAAATGCCTTTAAAATGTAGAGACTAGGGAGAGCAGAACACTTTCCTGTTTCATCCCAATGCAGCAAATAGGTTTGACTAAACCACCTTTCTTAGTATTCTACCCTGTCCTTAGGGGAAAATCCTTGCAATAAATAAACAGAGAACCTGGGTAATGGAGGAGTTCTAATGAGATATTTTCATAAAAAAGTTTTTAATACACTGAAATATTTCACTTTGACATTTCCTAAACAAACCTTAACCTTTTCATACTCTTTTAAGAATTGATCAACCCAGCAGAAAAAACAAGAAAATATATGTATATATTTTTAAATGGAATTAAATAGCTCAAAACAAAACCTGACATTGACATTCAAAGGAAACACTGGACACCTAAATTAAATTTCTCGGGCTATAGTGAAATAAACAGCTTATTTCCTGATCCATGCCACATTTTCTGGTTTCATCCAAACCAGATCTTTTTTCACCTGCATTTTTGGCTCCACCAGGAAACTATTTTCTTTTAACTCAGTTGACTTCTTCTTTTAAACTTCTTTTTAACCCTTCAAACATTGTCCAGCCATGTCCACACATTTCATCATAAGTCTCTTTTCATCATTTCTTTCTTTAAGGCAGTTTAAACTACAAGCTTACATGGAACTTGCTGTGCCAAGGTTATACAGGCAGTTCAGATCTGGATCTGAAATCTGTGGATTGCTGCACCTCAAAAAGAGTGGACTGACATATTTCAGTCCTGAGGGATCTGTTGGTTACAGCTTGTGAAGTACAAGCACTGTGCCAGCCCTATACCTGCATCTCAATCTTTTCTCTTAAAGCATCCACACAACAAATGCAACCACAATAATTCAAGGTCCTTAAGCGGAAGTGGTAGGAGAAGAAGCACACAGCTAACAAAAATGGAGTAGCATTAATAAGGACAGAACACAGCCTAAATGTCAGAAAATAAAAGAGTATTTGGCTTGGGAATAACCTATTCCATTTTGTGGAATGTGTAACCTTGGTAAGTAGCCTACAGGTCTGTACCAAAACTCTTGGCATGCTCCCAGGATTCATGGCTCCACCTACAGAGACCCCTTGGAGCAGTTCTCAGTGCACTCCTGTCAAACATCTGGTGGAAGAATGTGAACCCAGATGCTCAGTTTTAGACCTAGACAAATCTGCTTTAATTCCTTGCTTATGCTGAGCCCATTAGATCAGGGTGGCTCATCTCTTGGATATGATGGGCTTTGAGGATGAAGAACAGATTGTGCAAGCTGAACCCAAGGAAGATGGAGATTATGCTGGCAGGCAAAAGAAAGCACTATGAATAGTTTATAGACCCTCTGTGTCAGCCTTTCCATACTGTGAACAGCCACAAACCGTCTGTTCAGGCAGTGCTCCAAGAAAAGTCCCAGAGCCCTCTGTCATGGACAGAGCACACTGAGGCAGAGATCTCTGCCATCCCCATTTGGCTAGAAGACTCCTTTCCATCCCGGCACATGTCCTGGCCTTGGGTAGCCAGGCTTTTGTCACCTTCTGTTTGGATTACAGGACTGTGATGACCCTTTGGAGAGTTCAGCTGATACAGCTCCCTGCAGTAATATGAACTCTGAACGTGTCTTTCTTGTCCTCTGCTGCCTATACTGACTCCTCTCAGAGCTTACAGCAACATTCTCGATCTTGTTCTTTATCCTCATAGACTGCGCCCAAGATACTACAAACACTGCAGAAGGCTCCAGTTGCAGATGTTGTTCTTTGCCATGCTCAGGGTCTGTCATTACAGGAATACTTCACAGGTCAAGTGATGGAATTTTCTTGGTTCCAAGGGATGATAATGGGATATTTCTAAGGGTGGTTCTTCCACAGATGGTCCCAAGCCTTATGAGTTTTCATTCCTGGTACCAGGTTTATTTCTTCAGCACTGGTAATCTTGAGTATAAATGTGGATTTGCCGTCTATGTGTACTTAGAAAGAGGAGGAAAAAAAGCAAAGTGAAAATCATATTTTGCTAAAGAATACTAAAGTCCTAAAATCAGATGGAATGTGCTGTTCTACCCATGGGAATAAGTAATGCCTTGCTGGTGCCAGTGCATACTCTTCTGGAAAGTGCCTAAATCCTGCAATAAGGATGGAAGCAGAAAACCAGCATGGAGCAGATGCTTGGATATTAGGCTGATATTTGCATAAGTGCTCAGATGCCCATCTGTGTTTTCACAGTATCTCTTCTTGACTGGAAGCTCACTGTTGCAATGAAAACACATTCTCTCAGTCCACTTTGACAGAGACTCAGAGGCTTGTGCTTTACCTGGCATGTGTTGTACATCAGAGAACGCAGTTAGTTATTGTGATTAAGTTCATGAGCACAACTAGTTAAGACAATGTCTTGTGATTTCCTAGGGAAGTCCACAGCAGCTTCACAAACAGCCCCTTCTCCTAACATGTAGGGTTTGCTCAGGCCCAAAGAGCATCCACAGAGGATGCTTTTATCCCACTTTTTCAGTAAAATGTCCTATCCCTCTCTTAAAATTGAAAGAAGTTCTAATTGTGAGAGGGATGAGATGAACTTGGTTGAAGGAATCTGTCTTTCTGAGCAGTGTGAATTGTGTTTTTTTCTTAGTCTTCTTTTAGTGATCCTGCCTACTTTTTCTGGTCACAGACTGTTAAGAATTTTGTCAATCTAGTACCAGGTTTCCAGGCTTATAAGGTTGCTTCAAATCCACAAATTCTCTGTGTTTTTGGAACTAGTTATGAAATTATGGTAGATGCAACTTAGTCCAAGCTGCTGATGTTCCAGTCTTAGAGTTTGGAGAACTGGCCATAAACAACAAACCATCTTTCACTCCTTCCAGTGACAACTCATTCTCTCTTTCCACTCCTGTATTATGAAACGTCTTTCTGCAGAGCTAAAAGATATATATTCTGTGGGTGGGAATAGGTGTTTACAGCAATGCTGCCTGTTGAGAAGCTCTAAGAAAGATGGATCTTTGCATGGGAGGAAAGGAATATATCCTGACACAATGACCTCGAATAAAAATGACAAGTGAGGTCCTCTTTCAGCACAAAGTGATGTCCCCAGAACAGGTATGACACAGTTAAGCAGATCCTAAAAGCTTGGATAATATTGCAGAAAAAAAAATAGTCTCTGATAGATACCTGATTTTTATCCTTGCAAACTCTGTCTTTCAACACAGGTAAACGCTTTACAAGAATGCTGGTGCATTTTCAAACACACTTTACAAGAATGCTGGTGTGATCAGTTCTTCATTGGTATTTTTTTTTTCTTTCTTTTGTCTTCTGAACACTTCAAAGGCCAAATGTATTTCAATGCCTTTCAAAGTCTTTCACATCATGAGAGACACACCTGTAGATTTGTGCAAAAGGAAAATGGATGAAATATCACATGCTTCATTGGAACAACTGCAAATAGAGCTGAAATGAAACTCAAATATTCTGAATAGACCATTTTGGCCAGTAGTTGTTGTTCAAAATCACATACAAAAATAATTCCTACAATCAGTTCTGAAGAGCAAGGACACTGTAGAAATGCCAAATCTTTCTCCAGATTACCCTCAGGTTTTTGGAAGGAACGGATTGAACAAGGCAAAGATTGCAGGGAAAGGTAGCATCTTTTCATAGACAGATAGAGAAAAATGGTGTGAAAAAGAGACACAAGAGTCCTGTCTTTTTCAGATTGGAAGCAGAAAATTTCAAATTATGGTGTCTCTTCTAGATCTAAACCCAGTGTAATAAAAGATCTGTTTCAGTCTGTCTGATAAAACTTTGCCTTGCTGATATCCTTAGGCCATCACAGCTGCAGCAGCATTCTTACTACACTCAAGGTATCAAATTCTTTTGCCTACTTCAGAGGCCTGGAAGGGACCATGACAGGTTATCTCGTCCATCTTCCTGACTTCAGGTCAGAATCGAATACACCTATGTCATTACTGAAACTTATTTATCTAATGTGTTTTAAAAGACTTCTAATGACAGAGACTGCACCACCTCCTGAAGCAATCTTTGTGTTACCTGAACCTTTCTAACTGCAATTTAAACCCATTACTTCTTTGTCCTATCCATCAGGGTCATGGGAATCTCTTCCAGTCTTTGTCTTTTCCACAACTTCTTATGTTCTTGAAGATTTTTGCTAAACTCTTAGTTTTGCCTTTTTTAAGTTAAACAAAACCAGTTCTCCCACAATTGTCTCACTTGTCTTTCTCTAGGCTATTTCTGACTGAATTTTAGGTATTCCTAATTCTTTCTTTTGACGCCCTATAGCCTGTGGTTTTACTCTATTTTTCTTGATATCCCAAAGCATTATTTACTTACTGGTATGGAATATGAAGCATGATCCCAAAACAGAATGAGCTTGGAGAGTGATCTCACACTTTGAGGAACAAGTGACTTTCCCTACCTCAAATTGTAATCCCTAGAGCACAACAGCCTGTTGGCACCCAAACTTGAGGTGAATATACATGCTTTTATCTTTGAAAAAATGTTTGATCCCAAGAGAAGGTAGTAACAGCAAACTATTGCATATTTCCATGAAGGGAAACTGTTCTGAGGCATCTAGAAGAAAATAAATATTTTGTAGTAATAACAATTGCCGTTTTCACATGGACATGTTGCAGGCTCTTAGCATTACACAGAATGTAGCAGATAATTATTAGCATCAACCCAACTTATCAGATGGGAAAAGCACAGTACACACAGAAATAATGAGATGAAGCCTGAAGCCACATAATGAGAAATAATCATAAACATGAACAGAAAAGAAGATTTCCTGATTTATGTTGGGGTTTTTTTATTTTCTTTTCTCCCACCTCTGCAGACTGGCACTGAATTTTTCTCTCACCTTAAGGAAAGGTGACTAAGGCCAGGTTCAGGCTGGAATCCACTGATGGAGTGGAGCAGAGAAGTCAGCTGAGCAAAGAAAGTGAACTTTCTTCATGTACCATGACTGGAGTAATGCAATTTACTCTGCTGGAGCTGTATCAGATCAATGTGATGTCATTCATCTTCCACCCCATGCCTAGGTAATGCTTTAACCTCTTTGCCTTCAACAGAGTGGCAAAAGAATAAACTGAGATTAACTTTCACAGAGTTTTATTGGAAAACAAGTGTGTAAAAAATTATTTTAAGTGACCTAGATGATATCTTTTTACATCAGTGTTTAGCAATATCTGCTTCTATAGGCATGTAGCTGTTAGTACTGTAAGGATCCCTTAGGACAAACTCTTGTTGTAACATATTTTCTCTGCACCAAAGCCTACATAAATGTTAAATGAAGCCACTTTAAACAAATATAGGTAACAGAGGGAGAATAATCCTGTTAACAGAATCAGCATTGCAGTCGCTAAGTCATAATATTTTATTTATTTATTATGTCATAATACCTATACCAAAAGTAACTGGATGCTATAAAATAATACTTACAGACACAGAAGTTGAAATGACACACTATAACCAGCCCTTCATAAAAGCTGCTCTCATTCACAGTATCCAGGCAAAGAAAGAAAGAAAGAA
>VYZR01051826.1:12358-23040 GCA_013400675.1 Oxylabes madagascariensis | reverse complement strand
AATCAGCACACTCTTACAAGACCCTCTTTCCTCCATGCCACACAGTTTTTTATCTTTTCCTTCCAAAGAGGGACATGAAAACAGCATAATGCAGAGGCACTCAGATGGCACTGCCAACACAGTGCTTAGGAAAACAGTCCCTCCCTGACTCTGATAATTTAGCTTTGTTTTAGTTTCAAGCTAATGAACATTTATGCTGTAGCCAATCTTCAATTTATACCCATCTAGTGCAAAGCACAATTATATGCCGAGCAGAAAATGCAGCTTTGACTCATAATAATAAGATTGGCACTGTGTCTGGCAGCTTTTCACTCTTCCTTTTCATGCCTGCAGCCGTATCAGTTGGGCAAAGCTTTTGCCATATTTCCTAAAAAAAGGTCAGGCTGGCAGACAGAAGGGGAGGACTGGGGGCTAAGCAATGTTGGAGCAGGACACCTGAGATGCCCAGCATTTCCCAGAAAGAGATGTAGGAGAGGCATTTTCTCAGAGAGCTGTCTATGTTAAAGAAAATAAGAAGATATGTTTTTGACTCTGTGTTTGCTAATCCAAATTGTTCTGTGTTCATTCACAGAAGACTCTGGTTCACATGAGTCCACAGTAAGTTAGTCCTTTACCAGTGCAGACCTAGTCCTAGGATGCATTTGATGGTGTACCCTGATGGTGGCAAGTGTGCTCAGGACATTTTCAACTACTTTTGAATCAGTCTTGTCTATTCAAGACTCTCTGGCAGACTTTCCTTTAGGAAAGGTGGTACTGTGCTTAATTTGAAAGTCAAAGTGTCAGTAGTGTTCTTGGCTTTGCCATCCACTTGCATGAGATACCAAAGCCATCACTTAATCTTCCTCTCTCTGCTTAATTTTCTTCATCAGTAAAATAAAGTGAACAATAACCAATTCTTCCATGCAGCAGACTCTGGACTAGTCAACATCAATTGCAAATGTGCTTTGAGATTGCAGAGTAGAAGTTATTAGAACAGAGCTGAAGAAGATAAGTGTCGTGTAGCCATTCTTTGGAATCCTCTCACACTTTCAGCTATACATCCATTTATTTTCTGTCTGTGTCTGGTACAGAGTCACTGCTGCAAAGCAATGCACTGAAAAAGCTCCTGGTGAAAAATTCTGTTGAGCATGATGATTCTCACTCTGTCTGGAAGGTGACTATGAACAGACTTAGTCCTGTTTGGCATCTTCTTTCTTTTGGCATAATACCAGACCCTATTGCATTTTTACCTGCTTAGTGTGGTGGGGCCACCAGCTTGTCCTTTGTGAAAATTCCTTTATTTCTTTATTTTTTTCAGCAATAGGAAAGAGTTCTACCTGGCCTCTTTGGGGGGAATATCGTGCACAGTTGGTGGTGCCCAGAAGGGAGAAGCAGATGCTGTTGAGATATTCATGGTGTCCAAAATAGAAAGCAATTTATATGGACAATTAAGAAGAGCCACACGGGACTTTGGTGGCTGGAAGCTACAAGTCTCTAAGCAGGCAATTTCTAGGACTTAAAAAAAAAATTAATTCACCTGAGGCCATGCAAGAGAAGAAAAGTTATATTGAGAGAACAATCCCCAGGTTCATTCACTAGGGCTTTCAGCTCCTGATTTTCAGTGGAAATGCAGTATGTGGTGTCCTGTCATCAACAGGATTTAGAGGACAGAGAGAGCAGTCATCACAGAACAGGTATGAAATTATGAGGAAAAGTAGAGGCAAACCAAGCCAGTGTCTTTAAAAAATACTAAAACAGGATCTCTGAAAGTCTCTCTGTCTTGACTGTCACCTGTCATGATGCCCACCCTCCTCTGATTTTCTGTGACCTAGCTCCTCCAGAATATTTTCTCTTCTCTTTCATGACATTACACAGGAAAAAGACCTGATGAAGGGACAGAAATATGGTGGAATGGGTTATATGTCTGACATTTGTTTTCTTGTCATTGTTTTTGTTCATTTGGCATTGGGCAGATGGAGAATGTCAGAATTTTTTGCTGACCTGACATTTTTCCTGCTGCTTCATCAATTAAGAGAGTTTCAGTTTCAGGCAGAAAGGAGTTAAATCAATCTGCTTCAGAACAACCCTAAGAAATCACTCAATTCTTTAAAAAGTCTCTGGAGGGGTGGTTGCTATAGCCTGAGGGATGTGCAAGCTGAAGGCTCAGCAGCCACATTGACATTTGAAGGCATAAACGTTTAGGAGAAGGGACAGATATTACTGTGGTTTTGTCCCTTCTCTAGCTGACTACAGAGCTAAGTGCATTGTCTGCACTTGCTGTTCCCCAGACATTGCTTGGGGCTGTCTTGTTAGGTCTGGAGTCCCACTGAGAATACGCTGCCTCCCAGCAATACAAAAAACAGGAGGGCATTTCTCACTCCATAGCCAGAGCTGGAACCTGCTGAGCAGGAGCTCTGAGAAATCATGCATTGACTCACTTCTGGCTTATTTGCACATGTGAAGTTGGGCCAGCTCAAAAATCTCCTAATGAACCATCACCCTGCAGGATGGTATGAGTTTCTTCCCCAGTTCTTTGGCTGCTGAATTGAACAGTTTTAGCTGAGTAGCTTTGAGGCTTCTGCTGCATGCAATGTGGGATGTCACTGGGCATTTCTCCTCTGGTTGCTTAAATTAGATGAAATCTCTGGAAACAGCTTTCCTGAAGCAGCCAGTGTCTCACAAGGCTGAAATTATGGTTTGCAAAAAGGAAAGGATGGATTGGTGGGACTAGATATAGGACTCTACTTACTTCAGGTATGCTGAAGTCTGTATTTTACCTGCTTGTTTCTTTCAGATTTTGCTGATGAAAGGAAGTATTTTCCATCAAGGAATGAAGGCTCTACTTTGTTACAGAGCATCTTTTACTCCTCTTCCCTCACTTACTTCTCTAACAGCTCTGATGGGTTTCCCATCTATTGGGGGTTAGATTTGTTTGGTTGGGTTTTTTTTTCCTTATAGAATTTTTCCCCTTAAGCTGCTAGGGGACTAACTACTGGGTTCTTGTGGGTGCTTGACCAAAACAAAGAAGTGGCCAAAGGAGAGTGTAGCACCGGGCTACACCCTTTTTTGGTCTCTGAGAGTTTTTCTCCAAGGGAAAAAGATACGGCAAGGTTTGGGGGCAAGTAAAGGATGGGGCTGGAGGCAGCTTTGCTCTCTTGCTCTCAGCATCGGAGACAGGATGATCAGGCTGCTGCTCTTTGCTGTGGGAGGAGTTTTCACTGTCACCACCAGGTCTGGTCCTGGGAAATCTACCATCATCTGCTCGTGTGCCCAGGAATTCTGAGCTCGCTTCCTCCTGCCCTGCTGGGCCGGCCCTGTCCCACTGCTGCCTCTTTCTGCAGCACTGCTTTGAGGCTTTTTGCTACGCTGTATCCCCGCACTGCCCTGCCGAGACATCCCTGTTGCTACAGCTACCACCGACCGAGCTTCTGATACATCTCATCCATCAGCCCAGGGTTTTCCACCCTTCCAGCTTGGTGCTCTCCGAGTCCCGCAGGGGCACTAGGATCAGACTGCCCCGGGCTTTGTGAAACAAAGCCCCCTCGAGGTTCCTGGTTCTGTTCATCATTAATGCTGTAGTTGGTGTCATTTGTTTGCCTTGTTGTATATACTACTAAAGCGCTGTTATTCCTATCCCCATATCTTTGCCTGAGAGCCCACTTAATATTCAAAATTTTAATAATTTGGAGGGAGGGGTTTTGAATTCTCCATTCCAAAGGAGGTCCTACCCTCCCTTGCAGATACCTGTCTTTTCTAACTAAGACACCATCAAAACCTAGTTTTGTATTTTCATGTCCTTTTACTGGATTTTATGTTGCTAAGCCTTGGCATTGTATGAGCTAGTGGTTTTTTTCCTATCATTGTAATTTTCCCTCTTGTCCAAGTAGTATGTGTCTCGCTCATTCTTTCCTCAGTACTGTTTTTGACACAACATATACAGATCTATAGATAAAGTAGATGTCTGGGCAGTACAACATCTTTAATTTCTTGCTGTATTATCATGTATTTTGTAAATCTGAATAAGAACTTAGCTCCTAACAGATAATACCATAACTGAAGAAATTCTGTGAGCTGTGGTTCACATAGCATTTGAGTCCTTGGTCCCAAATGTGAAGAACAGGGACCTGAAGTTGTCTCTCTCTCATAAAATGAGCAGTTGATTAATACATATTCTGCAGCAGAGCTCTTTCCTTTTCTGAGAAAATTTTTTAAACAGAAGTTTCATTGAAACCTGTTCATTACAAGGAAAATACCTGGTGTCCAATAACTCAAAACTTCCCATGGAATGTAATAGATTTCTGTGGAACAATTCAGAACTGCTTCTACTGATAAGGTATTTAGCCAAGATAGCCAGCAGGTCCTTTGGATATGTCTTCACTGCTGCTTTCCAGAGAAAGCACTACAGAAGAAGGATTTATTCCCTGGAATAAAAGGCTAGCATGTAAAAGCAGAGTCCACGGGCATCATCAGAAGCTTGGTATATCTAAGCCCACAGCTTCACCACCTTGGCAGGCATGTGAGAGGAATAAATATGATACCAGCCTGCTGGTAGTCAGCAGAACTTCTTGGCATAAGGACATCAAGCA
The DNA here is from genome assembly GCA_013400675.1 of Oxylabes madagascariensis. NCBI lineage: Eukaryota > Metazoa > Chordata > Aves > Passeriformes > Timaliidae > Oxylabes > Oxylabes madagascariensis. The sequence goes on along the minus strand of VYZR01051826.1, from coordinate 18,475 downwards.
GGAGACCCAGAGCCTTCTCTGTCTGACATCTGTCATTATCCAGGACACATGCACAAAGATTCTTGCTTCCCCACTTCAGAACTGCCCAGACAGATGTGAAGGTCAAAGGAATGATGTAGCAGTGCTGTGGCATTCCCCCACTCAGTGTGCATTAGAAGGCTTATTCCACAGGGATGAGAAAAAAAGGGGAAATTAAATTTATGCCTTTTTTCTTTCTACTGAGTGCCAGGAGCTGTTTTAGCTGCAACAGAGACATTCTAGAGAAAGGGGCTGACAGGCAGAAGGAGGGGAGTAAGAACAGTAGCACAAGACAAGATTAACAGGGAATGGGTGAAAAATCAAAAGTGGAAGGTCAGCAAAGCAGGAAAAAGGAAGGGGAGCAAGCATAAAAGCACATGGGAATAACTGAAATAATTCAAAGGTTGTTGCAAAAATAAGGAGGAGAGAAAACATTCACAGAGCAGACATTGAACAGAAGGCAACCGTATGGGTTATCAATTCCAGCCTCCAAATACTACAGACAACAATGGGAGAGACTTTAATTGAAAAACATCCATAACTTCTGCTTCAATCCCCATTCCCATTCTAAGTCAGAAAACACTAAAACCTCACAACACTCGATGCAAAAGAGAAAATGCTGCAGTGATTATAACATGTCCAGCCAAGACAATGGGAAGGATGAAGAGCTTTGGGAAGGACTCAGACTCTCGCAGTTGCAGGCAGGTTGGCACGTTCTGGTATTTCTTGAGAGTGCGTCATGCTCGATGTGGCTGTGAAGACCAGGGGTGCAGTCACTCTATACAATCCTTGCTCTTCAGTCCAGAAGAAAATCTTTCCCAATGCCACATACAATCAATGCTTTTAATTCAAGACACATCAGTCAGGCAGTACCACCAGGAGAACCAGCATAACCCACTGACTATTCTGTCTTTAGCCTTGGATAATTTCTTGTTTGGGTAATTTAATGCTTCAAAGGAAGATCAATTTGCCCTCTCCCCGCTCCTCATTCCTCCCATCGTTACATACACATCTGAGAGAATAAAGAACTGGGAAATGAAGGAACTTCCTTCTTTAACCCAATAGTGGTCAGTGGGAGCTCTGAAGCATGAAATTAATTAATTAAAATATAAATGCAGTGTAATTCCTTCTATGAACTCAGCAAGCTCTACTTTTTAATTATTTAAGTTCCTTGCCCTTGTTATCCTGTATGGAAGACCAGAACTTCATTCCTTTGAAGTTTAGAAACCTTCTCCTGATTTCCCAGCTAATTTATACTCATCTGATCTTTTAGCACTGCTTTACTTCAGCTGAAACAATTCTCCATCCTGGTATTTACAAAGAGTGCGTTTGTGAAGAAAAACTGCGCTCTTTCTCATCTTTCTTTTGCAAGTCTATCTGAGCCTCCCACACACACTTTCTAAAGGTCTGTCACTTCCCCTCACCATCCTCAAAACTCTTTTCCATACATAATTTTCCCTTTTTTGACCAGAAGTGACCCAAATTGGCCGCAATATTATAAGTGAGGCCTCCTCAGTCCCTCATATCAGTGTACTACTAAAATACTTCCCTTTCTGAAAATATCCTTGCCTGATATATCCCAGAATCACATTAATCCTTTTCAAGGCAATGTCATATTCCAGCAAAAAGGCAAAGAAAATGTGAAGCAGAAAAGGGAGATGCTGAAAAGAAAAAATGAAAGCATTCTGAGGAACAACAGACAATTCTGGAGGGAGAAAAAAAAACCACCAAAAAACTGCCCTGCAAACGTAAAGACATAATCAGCTTTGTAGAAAAGGTAATTCAAAGGAATAATGGAAAGTCAGAAAGCTGAGGCAAGGCACATCGATACAAAATCACAGTGCGCTAGCTTTACATGACCTCTCAGCTTCATGCCAAGCCTCTGACACTGCTTGCTAATGTCAGCGTTTTGGCCAAAGCAGGACTGACAGCGTCACACTGTCCAGGGGGGACCTGAGTGCAAGGAAGGCAGGATGGTTGGATTTCTCTCCTGACTGCTGGACAGGCCCTCTGCAGCAGAATTCGTGGATTGTTCCTCCAGGGTGCGGTGCTTTTTGCACAGTAATTTAAGAATTAGCTCTCCCCTCATGCTTGGGTGTGCATGTATGTGTGTTGGATATGTATGTGCTTGACATACAAAACCCACAGTGTCTTTTTTGAGCCCTAAAATTTTAAGGCTAATATTTTTAAATAAAAATATTTTACTGTCCCATAGACATGCAAATATTGTCCTTTAACCTGCTAAAGAATATAATGGAAGATCTTGGAGTGCCTTAAGAATATTAATGAGATGTTACAATAATCCCCAGGCAGTGTATGCTTATGTATTTTCTGTGTATACCATAAANAGGATGGTGGGATTGCTCTCCTGACTGCTGGACAGGCGTCTGCAGCAGAATTCGTGGATTGTTCCTCCAGGGTGCAGTGCTTTTTGCACAGTAATTTAAGAATTAGTTCTCCCCTCATGCTTGGGTGTGCATGTGTGTGTGTTGGATATGTATGTGCTTGACATACAAAACCCACAGTGTCTTTTTTGAGCCCTAAAATTTTAAGGCTAATATTTTTAAATAAAAATATTTTACTGTCCCATAGACATGCAAATATTGTCCTTTAACCTGCTAAAGAATATAATGGAAGATCTTGGAGTGCCTTAAGAATATTAATGAGATGTTACAATAATCCCCAGGCAGTGTATGCTTATGTATTTTCTGTGTATACCATAAAGAGATGAAGTAAGTCCTGCACTAAGTTGCCTCACTACTTTCTGTAGTGAAATGTGATTATGCTTTTTCTTTTAGTTTTTATGTTGAAGAAGAACTGCAACATTGAAGCATTTTGCAGAACTTTAAAACAGAAGGTGGAGGAATAGATAAAGCTCTACATTTTGCTGCTATACAGTAAAGTTGATGGGTTTTGCCTTGTAAAAAGACAAATATATAAATAAAACCCAACAAATATTCTCATGTGTGGGTTGCAGAGCAGCACCTTTGTTTCTGCCAGTGCAGAAGGAAGCTTAACTTGCAGCAGACATGTGATATGTCAATTCATTTCCATTGTATTGGCAAGAAGGAACAAACACAAGACAGATTTATCAAGCTATCTGATAATCTAAGAGCCAAGAATTCTTCTTCCAGCTCTCTTCTCTCCTCTCTGCTTTCCTCCATACACACACATGCACAAATAAAGGCAAATCTGCCACTCTTGCAAGCATAACACTGTGAAGTTCTGCAGCTTTATTGTGGGTGTTTATCATAAAGCATCCTTATCTGTTATCTGCTTATAGAGAAGGCTTTGGCATGTTATTTCAGAGTAATAGCCGAGAGCGAGTTAAATTGCATTAACCTTTAAAGCTGGCATTAATGGGTAACCGTGTCAGGAGACTATATTACTGTACGATTTCTTTTTCTTATTCTTATGCTGACTCTGTGTCTAGAGATGGGTTGTTGGTTTTTTTGGTGTTATTTGTTTTTTTTTTCGGGTTTTGGTTTGTTTTTTGTTTTTTTTTTTTTTTTTGTTGGTGTTGTTTTGTTTTTTTTTTTGCTGTGAGTGCCAGCCTTACATCACAGACTTTGAGCTCTGAACACAGCATTTGTGCTCTAGGAAAGCATTCAACTGGAAGAAATGTAGGACTGGCTTTTCCTCAGCACCGACAGACAGCAGGAGAGAAGCAGGTTCTCGTGGCAGAGGCCGTACATCTTGTCCTTTGGCACAAGCAGCTGGTGATTTGGTACATGCTCCATACTCATGTCTTACTACAATAAGGTGAGTTCAGGGCTAGGCTTCACTCCAAGGCTAAAGCTGTCAGGGTAGGACTTCCCACTGGACATACCAGTGAAAGATAAGCCCTCTCTCATTGCCTCAGAAGGTTGTCAGACCATCATCAGGATAGAGAGATCTTAGAATTGAGATTTTCGGATGTGGCAGCTAAAATGCACGAGCTGTACTGCATTCTCTGTTGCTCTGACATGGAAGACTTCTGCGAGGTATTCCAAGTGTGCAAGCCCAATTTAACAGCCGCTTTCCATGAACAGGGACAGCTGGAGCTACTCCAGATCTATTATGGTGTAAATGGAACTGGAACGTGGCCTACCACTTATCAGATATTCTCTTCTATGTATTAATTATACATGTAAAAGTCCTGTATTTAGGAATAATCGCAATAATTTATCACTTTCAGAGAACTGTAATTGCAAACACAACATAACCATTCATCAGCTGTTTCAGATGGAAAGGAGTAGGCTGAGAGAAGGCAGCAGCCTCTTTGATCACATTTTGATTGGGAAGTCTCTTCATTACAGGTTTGGTTTGTGAACCCTCCTCCCCCTCATAACTCTTCAAGTCTTCTTCACAAGCTCTTTATTCAAAGAATACCTGTGCTTGACTCACCTCTCATCACAATCCCTCACTAGCTTTTGAAGGAGAGCTAGCAGGAAAGTGCTGTGAAAGGACACAATGTCCCCACTGACCACATTTCTGAAAATACAAAATGGACAAAAAATTGCAGTGGTCTAAAAATCTTTCATAAATTGTGAGCCATCAGGTTTGGCATTTGGCAAGCCTATCTTACCAAAAATACCTGTCTTTGGGAAACAGGTAAAGGGCCAGAGTCAGTTTTAATACCTCTCAGAAAAAGTCCTGGTAAGAGCAACAGTCCTACACCCTAAGCTTCTGCATAAGTGACATGGGCTTGCACACTTGGAATACCTTGCAGAAGTCTTCCATGTCAGAGCAACAGAGAATGAAGTACAGCTCGTGCATTTTAGCCGCCACATCCAAAAATCTCAGTTCTAAGATCTCTCTATCCTGATGATAGTCTGACAACCTTCTGAAGCGATAAGAGAGGGCTTATCTTTCACTGGTATGTCCAGTGGGAAGTCCTACCCTGACAGCTTTAGGCTCGGAGTGAAGCCTAGCCCTGAACCCACCTTATTGCCACTAGGCACCACATGCCTAGGGTGGTGCAGTACAGGTGTGAGACTTGGCTGCCAAGGAGATGATTACAACAGGAGTGCCTAAATAGAAGAGAATAGGGTTTATTTCGGAGAGCTGTTGCAATAAAGGTGCATGTTAAATACAGAGCCATTAGAGTTTCTTGCCAAAAGCTAACATTAATTGTTTACATTAACACTGCAATTAACATGCAACTAAAATAAATACTTTCTTTTTTCTTTTACTTGTTTCTTGAAAGAAATCCATAACTGATTGCTTCCCAAGCCTTCCCTGGGAGCACAGGTGCTGTGCTGCCCTTTAAAACGGAGCTGTGCAGCCTCTTCCCAGCTGATCCATGAGGTTGGGCACTGCCAGCTGGGGAGGCTTCCAGGCCTTCAGGTGCACCTCACTTTGTGCTTCTCATGAATATTTGGTCACGGGAGCTGTGTTCAGTGGCATCTCTTTAGCTTTGTCCTCAGAGATGCCTGTCACAATGCCTATGTACGTAATCATGCTCCTTCCTTCAAGTTGTGGGGATTTATCATCACAGTGCAACTCTGCAAGATGGACTTCAGCAAGCTGAGAGCTTGCACATCATTTAGGACTGGTCTGGTCCTGTGAAGTTTTGAGCAGCTTCCTAGGTGGGGGAAACACACACTGCCAGGTCTGGCCCAGTTTTGTCTGTATGTATCAACACATGGCCTTAAAGGAGCTGATCAAAAGCCCTTCCTTTTCTATTTCAAACAGCAGAAGTTCATCCTATTAGTTACAGAAGTGCCAGCTACAAGCCCCAGGGTGTCAGGCAAAATCATATGCACGTCTGCTTGTACGCCAGTAAGGCCCTGATTTGAGGGGGAATGATTCCGGGCCTGCAGCTCTACCGAGGGTTTTGAAACAATTCCTTGCATTTGAAACTGTAATAAGGATGTGTCTCTCTCCCTCCAGAAAATAAAGGAAAAAAATGACAATCATTGGTAGAAATAGTGTTGATTTTTCTTAATGATAGATGAAATGGATATTTCGATGAGAATGATGGATGCCACCAGTCAGAGTTCTTCTTGCTACAGCAGCCAGTGCCTCTTTATGTACCCGTCTCATGAAAGTGTCAGAGATATTTAAAAAAAAAAAAAAAAAAAAAAATTCTAAAATAAAAAATAAAAAAAAAAAAGC
>VYZR01051823.1:0-10100 GCA_013400675.1 Oxylabes madagascariensis | reverse complement strand
TTTCTAAATTTTTTTTGCCTTTTCTGAGTTGATCCAGATTGCCTTTGCTTTCTACCTCAACCATCCATCATAGTTTACAGTCTCTGTGGAGTCCCAGCACACTTGTATTTCCTAAGGAGACACAGAATTTTTCTCTTTACATGAATTTCTAATGTATTTTTTTTCCTTAAAGAGCAATTCTACAGATGTGTCATCTCTTCTGAAACTCATCCTCCCTCTTACGCTGTTTCATTTCATCATCTAGTGACTTCGAACTTGGGACATCCTTACTGTCTTTCAGTTAGGCACTGTTCAGTGTCTGTATCCCTAAGAATATCAGTTGTTCAGGTGCCACTTGTCTTTAGGGTCTTCTGCTTCACTTGAATGGACCCTTACACAGATTTCTTACTGTCCTCTGCTGTTGTTGGAAGTGTGGTTTCCCCTTTTGAAGAGACTGAAATGTCCTCCCATTCTTGTGAATGGATGGTTTCCCTGCCCAAGAATAAAGAAGTATTAGTATTGTTTGTTATGTATTTTTGAGTATTTTTACCTAGGCAGTTGTGCAGGCTGTGTTGGGAGTTTGCTTGTTTGTTTTTAAAGATGTTTTGCATGAACAGTTTCAATGGAATTGAAGTGGTAATGGAATTGGATGTGGTATTTATCAATGAGATGCTGGTGTTTTCTCTCTTTTGTTTGTACTGTTCCAGGGAATAGTGTTTAACAATTACTAAAATGTAATAGAAATGCCTCATCATAAAAGTGTCCTTATGTAAATACTTTCAGTGTTCATTGTGAAGTATAAAACGTTTGGAATTTAACTTTTTCTAAAGTGAGCTGGACCTTACATTTTCTTCTTTGTTTCCAAACAGCCCTGAAAAACCAGAAAGTGTGAAAATAGAAGTGGAAAATTCAGGTGTTGTGAGATACGTGGATGCTGAAACATCTTTATAGAATGGAACCAATGGGAATTGCGTGTATTTGTGTGTGTGTATATATCACTGTAGGACATTATACCATGGAAGTGTGATTTCCAGTTTAAGGAGCAACATATATTTAATTTCTGCCATTGTTTAGGGCACTGTAGATATGCTTGCATAATGCAAAGATTTTCCCAGCAAATAAGATCAGTGGTAATCACACTTCAGCTATTTATTTTATTGGAAATTTTATTTTCATTTTTAAATAGGAAGACTGTAATGAATGCTTATTATTTTCAATAATCATATGTGCATAAAAGTTACATCAGTTTTTGCTGATGATTACTGGTCCACATGGCTTAAAATTTTTCAATACCTCTGTTTATAATGTGCGCTACAAAAGTTTTGTTTTCCATGCAGGCGATTAGTGCTTGTTTTTGCAGGGTATACTTTTTTTGTGGTTTCATAGAACAAATGTTAATGTGCTGTTGACAAGAACTACTGTGTTTTATGTCTCCACTCCATGCTAGTGTTTTCTGGATTCTGTCTCTCCTACTCTACAGAAGTGGCCTAGAGCCCTAAGTCAGGTGATCAGTTAAGCCTTAAAATGTATCTAAATACCCTGGTGTGCTGCTTTCTTTGGGATTTTTTTTTTAATTCTCTTGAGTTTTCATTATTGTCCAGTAGCAGTATGAGTGCAGTAATGGTAGTTACAGTCCCAAGTCAGTATTTGCCATTCTGGACACTCCATGTTTACACAATATAAATTGGATTTACAGGCAGCAATTGGTCTATAGGAAATTATAAGTACTTACCACATCAATACTCTTGAATTCTTTCCTTCCTGTTTTTGCTTACATTTTTTCCCATAGATTTTCAGCATCTGATTTACTCAGCTCTAATATTTTAGAGTATTTCATATCTTCACCAAATATATTTCTTGGTTAATAAATTTTTAAATTTACTGTGTATTTGATTAAATTAGTTGTAGCTCAATTCTGGAATAGCTTTGTGATCAGTATTATTTTATGGATTACTAATTGCTTGTGGTATTTGTATGTACAGTTCTGATCCTCTCCGTTGTAAAGGGCATATATTATAGCACACCAACTTATTTTTAAACACTTTATTTATTTAATTAGTATAAATTTCTATCATGTAAGATGAATTGAAAAAATAAATATTCATTTATTAAAGTAAAGGGGTTTTTTTGGGGACTCCACTGATAAAGATGCAGTCAGTGCTTTTATTGTACTTATATTTTAAAGTTCTAGTGTTTAGCATTATAATATTTGAAATAATGAGAATTTTATATATAAATGAAAATCTTGATCACTTACCTGCGCTGTTTCCATTCTTAATATTTTTTTACCTTATGTCTTAGTTTTTTTGGCTTTAATTTCCAACATTATTTCTTCACATTCTGAATTGTCTCTAGCCCTTTCTGGATGCATTACAATGGCTTTAATTAGAATCTGTGCTCATTTAGTACTAGAACATGCTGTTTGCTTAATTCTGCTTTTGGCAGAGTTGGGAGTTTTACCATGGACCAAGTGATAAAATTCTCAACAATTGCAAAAGGAGCTGATTCTGGAGGAGGGCAGACTTTATCTGAAAATACTACTTGAGGTGGAATTTTGCTCTTCAGCCAAGTGTCACCTGTAGAGAGGGTAATTGTATGTTACAAAAATAAAGCAATTGGTGGGAATAAATAGAAACATTTAAAAATAGTATTTACGTTACATGGACTGTTACTGTTCCCTTTAAATGTAATGCAATTATTTAACTTTTTTTTTCTTTCCTTTTTTCATTTAACTGAATTCCGAGAAGACAGTTTAAAGAAAGGAAATCGTAGTGTAAGCTATATGAATAATGGTATCCAAACTGTCATGACAGGCTCAGGTCAGTGGCAAAGCGAGAGAGGAGAGGTCTGCATTACCAGTTTGACCAATACTGTGTAATGACCTGCATTCTTAAATAATAGTGTAGCTTGTGCCTTAGTTTGACTTAGTGCTCATTCAGAAAATAGCCCATGGTTTCCCTCTGATCAAATTCAGATAACAATTAAACTAGAGCAGATAATTTCACAAAACTTTCTACATTATTTAAAAAAATCCTAAACAACACCATCTGCATGTCAGTAGTCGACCACTAAGTACCTCTTGCTCTGAATCAAGGAGGGAAGCGATATTTTGAGCATTTTATGTAGCATCATCCACAATACAGTACTTCGGTCCTCTCAATAGTATTTTACACTTTGTGTTCACAGTCCTGCAACAGTTTCCAAAGACCCAAAAAATTACTAGAAGCCTCTAGGATTTCTAACGATTTAATGCTGGAAATCAGGGTTCCATGGTGCTGCACACCTTGTATTTGGCTTCTACTTCAGAAGGGTTAAGTTTTGGTCAATATTACAGGAAGTGGGTATATTTTAAGTTGAAAGGAAACAAAACCAAAGCCCCACAAGTCTAATCACAGTATTTATTTAGTTGTGTAGATATTTCAATCAGTGCCAGAAATACCATGACTTGGCAAACCAGTTTACAGTGACCTTTAATTTCAGTGTTCTTGGGCAATAGTTATACTTGCACTTTCTTGCCATATGAACAGGAGAAGATCTGGAATTAAGCGAATAAGTCCCTGTTGCTAATGTATGGTCAAGTGATTCACTGCTCATTTTACACCTTCTCTGCTTTAAAAATCACACATAGTATTAAAATAAGACAGCTAAGGATGTAGTTTATTGTATGTAGATATATGTTTTGCCTTAATGGATGCAAAAGAGCAGTGATAATTGCTGTGCACTGATTTTTTTTTTTTTTTGTAGGGCTTAAGCCCTGTAAAAACTACGCCAATGGATATCCATTCCAGCAGTTAGAGGAAAATAAACAACCCTGCACTTTTTGTAGATGCCTTGGTTTCCTGGAATGGAGCTTAGTGCTACTGTGTACCTGGCTGCAGAGCCACCTCAGGAAGTCCCTCTTTTTTTTTTTTTCTTCTTTTTTTTTCTTTTTTTTTTTTTTTTTTTTTTTCCTATTTTTTTTTTAAATTTTTTTTTTTTCTTTAATTTTTTTTTTTNGCTTTTTTTTTTTTTTTTTTTGTTTTTTTTTCTTTGTTTTTTTTTTTTTTTTTTTCCTAATTTATTTATAAATATTAATGTTTACATGGAATGTAGGTCTTAATATTGACCACTCCATTTAAATTATCATATAAAATGTATCACTTAAAATGCAGTTTTGTGTTTAAATTATATTCTAGAAAACTCATTCTTACGATTTTCTTACATACTACAGTGACACGTTTTTCATTCTGTTTACATATGCCCAAGTTAACAACAATTTCCTCCTAGATTAATTTTGCAGCTGTAACATAATATTTTATATAATTGTTCCATGAAATGTTCCAAATTGCCAAGTTTGTCATCATAAAACCAGTCAGGGTAGAACTTGGTGCCCTGATGGTTTTGGGATCTCTTTCAACCAAGTATCTTGGCCATTTTTTCTTCATTTAATGAAAGTTCTCCCCTAAGTTATCATTTACTTCACCTGCATCTCTGTCTTTATACAGTCACTTCCTAATTCATGCCCTTTGCAAAGGCAGGTTCGACAGGCTGTAAAATATTTCTGTAACAAGTGGATGTCACGTCGCAGAGCCTGCGCCGCTCTAAAGGGTTTGTCTTGTACATAAGTTCTGTAAATCATAAAGCAAATGGTTCATGACTCTCAGTTCACAAACGTAATCTGTCAGGCGAGCACCACAACGAGCTTAGTTTTCTTTTTGCTTTCTTATGATTAGTAATGTTTTAATTACCCATCTAGGACAAAATTATCAAGTACAGTAAAATGTGGGAAATGCTTTGTTTATACCAACAATAATTTATTTTATGGCAAATTTTGAGACTATAGATGCACACAGCTTTGAGTCAGCATGTATAGTGCTATAAATAAAGCAAATTGCTCAGTAAGTTTGTCAATTTTATTTTATAATGTTTTTAGTGAAAACTTACAGGACTTTGTAGTTGGTGTTGAACTTTACCTAAAGACACTTTCATATTGAATTTAGTATCTGTTGACATTTATTTGGAATAATGAATGAGTTTGAAAATCAATACTTTTCTAAATGATTTTATTGGAAAGATGCATCATTTCTAGTATTTTCCTTTCTATTGTTGCTGATGCTCCTGTGCAAAGGTGTCTTCCAGGTTCAGCTTTTGCAGCTGAACTGCAGTTTTGATTTTAATATTCTTTATTTGAAATGTGATTACATACTGTATGGTTCGAATTTTTTATGACTGCTTTTCTAATTACAGTGGCGTTTTCTTACTTTTTAAACAAATCCAAAGCAAATGAAAACATTATTCCAACTGTAGAATCAATATTCAGTTTATACAGAAAACACAACTCTCAGACTTGTCTTTAATGTGAAAGATTCAGCCTTTGTGTTGTTTTAATTACTGCTAGAATAAAATTATCTTTTGTAACGTTTCAGAAAGTTGGTAAAAGCAATAAACAATCTCCTGGACTCCCTTAAGGCCCCTCCTGTTTTTATTGCCCCGGGGCGTGCTGGGGTCGGACCCTGCGGGGCGGGGCGGGCCCGGCCGGGGCGTCCCGCTGCCCATGGCGACGGCGCCGGGCGGAAGCGGTGCCAGGGCCGCCCGGCACTGCGCAGCACGGCGGCTCGCCATTGGCCGGCGGGCCAAGAAGAGGGGAGGCGATTGGCCCAGGCGTCCGTCCGGGCGGAACGAGCGTTGCCGCAGCCGCGGCGCGGCGCGGACTGAGCGGGGACGGGGCGGGGCGAGCGCGGGAGGGACTGAGGCACGGCCGGGAGCGGGAGCGGAGGGACCGGAGCGCCGGGAAACGCAGGGCGAGGGATCGGCGAGTCCAGGCCAGGGAAGGCGGTGCGACGTCCCCATCCTCCTCCCGCTCCACTTCATGACGTGCTCCACAGCCCTGCATCTGCACCGGCTCTGGGCTTTCAGTAGGTGCTGAACAATCTCGTGGTTCCCAAGGCTGTAATAGCGGTAAAATTCCCTATAAAGGTCTGCTTGGTAGTGAGAGTGGACAGGGTGAACTTCAAAGAGCTACATGCTGTTCTCCAGTCGATACTGAACTGAACTGCTCATAGACCTCAAAAATCACTTATTTTTTTATTATTGTTATTTTTGTTTGTTTTTGTTTTTTTCTTTTTCCTTACGTATTTGAACTGCTGTTTAGCAGGGTGGATTTAGGCAAACTCTACAGAGGAAAGTTATGCCCTGGAAATTAGCCAAGAGACTGACATTTGGTGGACCCAGCAATGTGAGAATAGGCCTGGCCGTTTATGGAATGAGGTGGTACAGAGGGAAAACAAAACAAACAAACAACCCAAACTAGCAAACAAAAAAAAAAAAAGCAAGACAAACAACCCCAAAACAGCAGTAGCTTGAATGTTTTCATTTGTAAGGAAAACAGGGAGAATCTTACCCTTGTTAACCTTTAGAGAATCTCCAAAGAAGTTATTAAAGAAAGGTTGAGACATATATGTGTGTGGAAGTTTTTATGTATAGCAAACACATACATGTCCATATTGATTCAGTTAATAAAATGAAAGAAATAGTCTTCAAACATTGTGTAGGCTGTCCAATACAATTTCCTAGTCACAGGCTGTCAGGGTTGGGGATCCATTATGACTGCCATGCTCTTTGAGAACAAAAGGGGAAGCCAGCCAGAATTCCCTTTTTTTCCATCAGACTGAATAAGGAAAGTACCTTTTCGGAATTTTTCATCACCGTTGATGCTTCCTTTGCCATCATTTTGACCACGTTTGAAATCCATTTCTGTTTTGACAATAATATTTTTCTAATTGCTCTTTTAAGGAGTGAATTTTCACCTGACCTTCATCTGACCCAGCTTATGGTATTACATAGGGTGTTAGATACATTCCTATCTAGCAACAGCATCAAAGGTGGTATTAAATCCAACATATCTCCTGCTTCTTTATCCACTTTAAGCCTGTTATCCTGTGTATGATTAGACAGTGAAATTTGGCTGCTGGGATGATTAAGAAGGGAGTTTAAGGGACAAGCAAACAAATAGTTGGCATCCAAACTATTCATATCCGGCAGTTATTGCAGCTGAAGATTATAAGGAATCTTCTTGTTGAAGAGTTTACCATTACACCGTAGTCAGTGGCAGTAGATATATCCTCCGACACTTCTTTGTGGTTTTGTTTGTTTCTCATCATGTGGATTCTTTCATTTCTGACAGGGTTCTTGGAGCATTTCTTGTCCTATCCTGCATTCCAGTGCTGTCAGATTACATCTCTCTTCCTATGTAATTGAATCAACATAACTAATTAAATGCAATTATCCCCAATTAAGATGAATGCATTTTATTTATTTTATGCTATTGCTCTAATTTCATTGTCTTAAATGGAATTAAATGAGACTGTGCTGTAAAGATATTTTTCTTTTAATGTGTCTCTGTTCTTGAAAAGAGTTGTCTGATTTCAGTTTTTATCTGACACAACTGAGTGTTGTTTGGTGTGTTTCTTATACATTCCTCGTGGCTGGTGTCATAGCAGGGGGATACTTAGGAGGACAGTGAATAGCCTGGCTCCATGGAAATTTCTGCTGGCACGAGTAAAGAAGAAACAAGGCATGGGAACTTACTTGGTGACTTCAAGAAAGTGAAATACCTGTGAGAATAGGTAAGGGAATATTAATGTCTGTTTTCTCTCAGGTTTCTGGCTGATAGAAGGAAAATGGAGTTGTTTCTGTTTGTCGACCCCTCAGGACATGGGGCTAATATCCGAGCCTGATTTAATGACTGGCTACTGATGGAAAGAGCTTTCTGCTCTTCTCCCTCGATTTACACCTGTGCGTTCCTGCCCTGTCAGCAGAGACACTCATCAGCCACTGTAACAGTCAGGTAAATTGGTAGGAAAGTAACAATATAAATGGAAGTGTATTGTTTTCTATGTGTTTAGCTCTCTAAACTGGCTCAGGTTTGGGTCAGATCAGCTGAAGAAGTAGAGAAGAATTGCTGGCCGAAGGGGAAGGGATGGAATGGGGAAAGCCATTTTCACAGGCAGCTGGCTTTTAATTAATTAGTTTAATCTCTGAAGTAAGGTGAAGGGCATAACACTCTAAGCTGCATGGATAAATCCTCCTTTCTGCATGTTGTCCCTGCCCTTGTACAGTAGAAGTACTTTGGAGACAAGGTAATCAGGGCTAAAGTAGGAGAGATTATTTGTAACCTGGGTCCGGTTTCCCAATCCAGTGAGCTGTGCATCTGAGATGATGCTGGGCTGGCAGACTAAAGAGGTCAGTGCAGGGTCAGTTTGTGGCCAGAGCTGGCCTCTTTCTTGAAGGTCTTACTGACCTGTGCTGACTTTTTGGTCTCTAGGAAACAGAAAGGTAATCTCAGGGCGAGTCCTCCGGGCTGGGTGAGGGCAGTATCCTGGAGTGACCAGTGTCCCTTCCTTCTCAGCAGCAGTGAAGGGAATTTGGCCGTATGTTTATCAGGTTCAATTTTGCACAGGGACTTCTGTAATGGCTACAAACCTTTAAAATATTAGTAATCTGTTACTCTATTTCATCTTTACCAAGGTAGAGGAAACAGCAAAAGAATTGGAATGGCAGCCCTAAGGCAAGGTTGGTAGACAGTTGTAAAATGTTCTAAGTAATCACAAAGACCTAACAGTTCTGGATTAAAATCTAGCCGTACTGGGAATCCTGCTGTTTGCAGTGTAGAGATTTAACCCAAGGATTTCACGGGATGCTGAAAATTTTAACTGTTTGCTCATGGACAAGTTATTTGTATCTGGTTTGGTTGTTCTTTAATTGGTTGAAATCTGTTCTTTGTGCTCACATACTCATGGTCAAGTAGACAATTTGTGAGTTTCACAGTATTTCCTACTGTGCAAATGTGAGGTGCTTATTGCATCATGTCATGCTTCAGTAATATTCCAAATGGACAGGGTATTGGGGAGATGATATAAGAATATCACTAAAACAATATATGGAAATTCTTACTCATGAGGATTCTTAATGTGCTTAGCAATGTATGTGGCTTCTCTTAACTTTTAATGCTCTTGAAGAAAAAGAAATAAATGCTTTGAGCAAAGTGCATTCAGTTTAGTCTGAACTCCCTAGTTTTGTCTGCTGAGTGGTAGAAAAAATCCTGTTTATATTCATTCCCTGGTAATAACTGGTGCCACAGAGGTGTTCTGAGGTGGTTTTTAATAACCTCTTGAGCAGACGCATGGAAGAGAGCAATGAAGTTTCTTGTGGATCCAGATCAATGATTCCCTGTGGTAGGATAAAGGCTTGTTTAAAAGCTCAGACATGGATGAACTGGGCTTACAGGCCACGAGAGGGATTTAATACAGTGCACAAGTTCATACTGTCAACAGTTGCATTTTGGGTAGTTCTGTGACGTGAGATTGTATAACTGGAAAAATGACTCTGATGTTCATTTGGGGACGAGCAGCTTCTGGTAGTTTACAATGCTTTTGTTTCATGTCCAGTTTTCTTCTTCTTCTTTGCCTTATGAGGAGGAGAAATAAAAACCAGTAGCAGAGGACTTTTACACTGCACAGCAAGAAAAGGAGGCCATCAGGTTTGATACAGAAAATCTTGTTAAAGACACACCAAAGGGAGCATCCAAACAGTCCATGCTTAGTGAACAGTAAAATAGGTAGAGAGGATGAGATAGTGGTATTATATCCTTGGTTTTTAAATTGGAATTGCTCTACCAATATGCTATAGCTGCATGTAATTCTCTAGGATAATTCTACAGCTCCAGCCTGTGCCTGACCATTCTTTTTTTTTCACTCAGAGAAGGATCTGCATCAATATAGTTTCTTTTGTTGCAGCAAGAGATTCCTCTTGAATATCCTCTTTCCATGTCTTTTGTATGTTTCTAGGGCTTTAGAAGATTTTCAATGGACAGGTGGTGTGTACTGTGCAAGTGACTAGCTTGGGGCTTTTGTGGGAAGTCAGACCTATATACTGAATGTTTGTCCACAGGGATTTAATGTGTTGTAACGGCCCTGATGAAGCCATGCCATACAGATCTGCTCATCTGTGGAAAGAAACTGTGTGTCCTACTGCAGGGAAAGCTTGGGTTTGGTATAAGACATTCAGAAGGCCTAGATTCTAAACTGCTGAAAATTTCTGGTAATCTTTGGCAGACTGTGTGATCATAGATTCATAGAATGGTT
>VYZR01051822.1:132380-159921 GCA_013400675.1 Oxylabes madagascariensis | reverse complement strand
AAAAAAAAAAAAAAAAAAAAAGAGTATCATATTCCTAAAGCAACTTAGAACTTGCTGTTTCTGCAGAATACATGAAGTGAAGAGGTGGAAGAAATAAAAAAGGAAAAAAGAAAATGCAATGTCTGTGCCTAAATTGTTTCCTTTTTCCTTTTGAGAAATACCAAAAGTATGACAGTTAATTATGGGGAGATATCCCCATAATTTGCTACTGGTAACAGAAGGTAACAATTCCTGCCTTTTTCTATGGGGAAGTGGGGGAGCAGAGTTCCAGAGTTTCATGGCAAGCAAAACATCTTCACATCTGCTTGGCTGAAAAGTCCTGGAGAGCGCTGCTAGAATCCTGATCATTGTAGAAAAATGTGAACAGTTTTCAGGTGATGGACTCAGCTGGCACAAATTCCTGAGAATCAATAGGTTTTCATGACTAAAAAAAAAAAAAAAAAAAAAAAAAAAAAGCATCATGTGTAGTGTTCCTCTAGATATGATTCAGTCACAAATGATCCTGGTTTGAAGATTTACCTCTCTGCCCTAAATGGCAGAACTATCACCCCTCCCAGGCAGAATTCACTGGTTCTTAGGGCAAGAAAGTAACAGCTTTAACAAAGTTCAGACTTCCAGGGACAAGGCTCCCATGCCAGCCAGCTGACTTGACAGAGTTACCTCATCTCTCTGGCTGCTCTTATGCTGGAAATCCATCAAATGCCCCAGTGCCAGGCTGCAACAGGTGCTCAGCAGCCTGCCTTCAATCACTGAATGAAAAAAAAGCTAGTAAAAATTTTCCCAAGAATTTCACCACATGGATTCCTCATGCTGGCATAAAAGCATTTTTTTAATCTCTTCTCAAAGACTAAACTATTTTATTCTTTGGATTTAATGGCAACCATATTCTGCACTTTGGATTTTTGGGAAAAAAAAGCATATCCTGTGAGATTTTCATTTGAAATATTTGTACATTCTAAACAGTCCTACATTTCCACAAAAGCATTGATTTCAACTTTATTCCATCTCAGTAGGTGTTCCTAGGAATTAAATGGAAATGACAGCAACAGAATTGGTAGTGGATAATGTATTTGGAATCAGATTACATAAACTAGTATTATGTATAATTAATTGCTGATTACACAGAGAGACCTGTCTTTCCAGATTCACTTATACACAGAGCACCTTATGGTATATCTTTGCAAATCTCTTTTCCTACAACTCAGAAAAATTTATGTCAAAAAGCAATGAAATGTGACATATTCCTCCAGAGCAGAGATATTAACTTTTTCTGAAACTATTCTGCATGAAAAAAAAAAAAAATAGCATAGAATTAACATTTTTGAAGACTCCTAATATGCAAAATTATGTGATTGAAATTGACAGCAGTGAGGTTTATCTCTTAACATAGGTCTAGGAAAAGATAATCTCAGAGGGACCAATGGTCCAGCCTCAACAACTAATCATGATTCAGATACTTAGTAGAAGTAGTAAGAAAAAGTAATATAAGTAGTAAATCTCTTTGAAGAGATTTTTCCCTCTGTCCTCCCAGAGAGGGCTTTAATGAGACTCAGGAAGGGAAAGGTGAGAGTGCAGGGGATGGAAAAAATTATCTCCAGAAAAGATTACATATGAGGAAAAAGAAGAAAATCAGGACTGATGAAAGGCACAAATAGCTCAAGTTCAAGATCTCCTGATTTTCTGCTACAATCTAGTAAATTCTTTCCATTTTGCTAATTATGTGTTTTCTTTGTCAAAATGCAAACTTTTAATGAAAATAAGGGAGAATAAGCATATTATTCAAAATAATATAATATTTAAATGAGATTTAAAACATTTCTGATATCTCAGAATTTGACATTTAGCTATAATATAACTACATAGCTATATAGCTAACACTTAGCTATAATGACTTTCAATTTTCATGCTGACATGTACTGAATTTCACTAGCTAGGTGATTTCTCCCCTCAGCTGCCTTTTCTGATCAGGATATACAGTCGTGCATATCTATTCAGAAACCATTGGTAAGAATCAAAGGGGTTGTGTATAATTGCACAGAACACCTTTAAAAAATACTGGGATTGANGAGGAGAGGAGAGGAGAGGGAAATGTTGCGTATCGCATCACTTCTTTCAATGGTGTTTTAACTTGAAAACTATTGTTTTCCGAACTGCACACTAAATGGAAACATCTCCTAACATGACTAAACAGAGGCAGTTTCCAAGTGGCACCGCTCTCCAGACAAAACAATGCAGCGTTCCTATAGCGACCCGTTCCCATTTCTGGGGCTGTGTCGGGCTGTGAATCCCAGCCCTGCTCCCGGGCAGCTCCACACCACCTCTGAAGCCGGGCAGCCCGGTGTGCCGGGTGGGAAATGCAGCAGTGCCAGCGATGTTTGGGACAGCCCTGTCCGGACACCATCCGCTCCTGTTTGATCCCGGATGGAGGAGCAGCAGCAGCCGGGATCGCGGGGATCCCCCCCCGCTCATCCCCACGTTTCTCCCATGCAAAGCCCCGAGCAGCGGGGGCAGAGATATCCTGAAGGTTATCACCTCAAATCACAGCCGGCACAACTCTCTCTAGAGGGAAATCGCTTAAAGCCAGTCGTGTTTGTGTTTGGTCCGTCCTTACAGCGGGGTTTGTAGGCAGCTGAAGGGAAGTTTTATACCAGAGTGCCTTCTAGTGGATGTGGATCTTAAACCTCAGCTCCCAACAGCAATCCTAACACCGGCAGAATAATTATTCACTAAACCAATCACAAAAATAGATTCATAGATGTCTTATGGGAAACATTTGTTGCATGTCAGACCCACGGTTTTCCATGGTAAAGCTGTTTGTAAAAATAGAAACATAATTTAGTCATAAAAGGGTATTATTTACCAAATAAGCAAGAAAATAATAGATACTATAATACAGTGTTCACCTTTGGGAAAATACTTAACCTGAATTTCAGGTTTATGCCAGCTAGGAAAATTAGCAATATTGTGAGTTCATTTCATTGAATAACTCTAAGAGCAGTATTTATTACAGTGATTTTTAACTGTACTGGCTGCACATTTATGTAATATTGAGCTATAAAAGACATAGAAGTTTACACTTGGATACAAAAAAAAAACCCTCACAGTCTCAACTAGAAATTCCCTAATACATAAAACGGTCTGAAAAATGCATGGCCAGACTGCTCAGGAACCATTGCATTTTTCTCAGCCTATCAACCTGACCTGTAAAGTGTTTTGCAGAAACTTTGCATTTTTATATTTGCACTGCAGGTGTAGCTCCCTGGTTGCTGTGTTTAATGTACTTTCACTAATGGCAGCAGGCTTTGGAACAAGTCTCTAGCTTAAGCTGTTACATGAGGAAGTGGAAACTCCTGGTGATGGGGATTTGTGCATCTTCAGTGAACCTGTGAGCTGTGTCAGCAGCACTACACCACATTGGAGTCACTTCTTCAAGTTCTCTTTTCTGGAAACATGGCAAACCAGTGTCCAAAAGCCATGGGAAACAATACTATTTCGAAGGAGCACCAAAATATGCTGGGTATGCACCAAACTGCTGCTGCATTTATTTGAATGTTCCAAAGGCAACTCAGAAGAGAAGGTTAATGGTTACAGAAAATGGAGGGGGAAAACTTCATTCTAGCTTTGGGTTCACCAGTAAAAGCAGTCAAAGCTGATTACAAAATTCTATAGACAAGAAATAAACAATCTTTCTTTTCCAACTCACTTCTGTGACTGCCAACCCCATTATCACACACACATACTTCTTAATTACCTTATTTAATCCCAAAAGTAAATACTGCTACTCCCATAATCCCCAACACAGACCTTCAATTGGGACAGCTTTATACCAGAGGATCTATTTCTTTCTCATGATGCTGTGTTTAATTTACTTACATTTGTTGAAAAACACGACAAAAACCTCTGGTAATTTAGGGAATCGTTCGTGCAGATAAAATCTGCTAACTCTAGACGCCAGCTGAAGTACCAGTGCCACTGCAGTGCCCTCAGGTGACCTCTGAGACAACCATTTCATAGGACAAAAGGCGTATAAAAATAGAAATAGAAAATGAGGCAGCTTTTCTTTTTGTCGTGGGGCGACCACTGCTGGCCCCCCTCAGCACCTGAGGGGAGGAGCCCTGTGGTGAGGAGCTCCTTCACCCTCCTGGGTTGGGGTGGCACAGGTGTGTCCCCAGGGCTGGGACACAGGAGCTCGGTGAGGTTGGGGTGGCACAGGTGTGTCCCCAGCGTTGGGACATAGGAGCTGGTTGAGGTTGGGGTGGCACAGGTATGTCCCCAGCGCTGGGACACGGGAGCTCGGTGAGGTTGGGGTGGCACAGGTATGTCCCCAGGGCTGGGACCCAGGAGCTCGGTGAGGTTGGGGTGGCACAGGTATGTCCCCAGGGCTGGGACACAGGAGCTCCATGCCCTGGGTGAGGTTGGGGTGGCACAGGTGTGTCCCCAGGGCTGGGACACGGGAGCTCGGTGAGGTTGGGGTGGCACAGGTGTGTCCCCAGCGCTGGGACACGGGAGCTCGGTGAGGTTGGGGTGGCACAGGTGTGTCCCCAGGGCTGGGACACAGGAGCTCGGTGAGGTTGGGGTGGCACAGGTGTGTCCCCAGGGCTGGGATCCAGGAGCTCGGTGAGGCTGGGGTGGCACAGGTGTGTCCCCAGGGCTGGGACACAGGAGCTCGGTGAGGTTGGGGTGGCACAGGTGTGTCCCCAGGGCTGGGACACGGGAGCTCCATGCCCTGGCTGGGGCTGGAGCAGCCCCGGTGTCCCCTCACAGCTGGGATACAGGAACCCCGCTCAGTTTGCTCTCTGTGGTAGCTCTGAGCTGTTGGGATCTCTGCTGTGAGCAGGACCGTGCCTGGTGGCCCCAGAGAGTGAGGGATGCTGTGGGATTTCCCCCAGCTCCCCAGGGGTGCAGGCTGAGCCTGCAGCAGTGCAGGGGCTGTGTCACCTCCCCCTGGCTGTGGTACCTCACCCGTGGGCTTTGTTCCCCACACTCAGGCAGCACAGCACAGCCTTTGCTTTACAGGGTCCCCCTCTGAGGGGTCGCTGCCTTTCTCACCTGCACGGTCACCAGAATTATCCACTTTACACCAGTGAGGCCACATTGCATGCAGGCAAAGTGAAACACTAAGGACAGGAAAACATAAACTGCTCATAAACAATACCCTTAGCATCTGATTAACCTCACTGAGACTCAGAGAAGACTCTTTACCAAAGTCACAAAAGCTGGTTAACTGCATACACGGTTTCTTAATAGCTGTCAGATAACTAAACTTGACAAAGGTAAATGCTCACCCCTTGGCATCAGGAATGGACCAGGCAGCCTGCCCTATGGCAAAGCAAGCCTCGTGGGGCTCCAGCCTGCTTTTCAGGGCTACAATAAGAACACAGAACCACAAATGAAGCATCAGAAACAAAGGAAAGTCTTATTTTCTAAAGACATTTTCCCAGTTTCCCAGAGTCTGGCTCAGCATACCTGCATGGAAAGGGAAGCCAGGCGAGGTCATCTGCCATCTTCTGCTTTGGCAATGGCTGTGTGGACAGGCCTGGATCACAGCAGCATCTCTTCTTGCTGGAGCTGAACTCTTTCTGTAAACCCACACCTTCTCCACAACTACTCTCCTCCAGAGGTAATTTCTACTGAATCACAAATGCAAGAGGTCTCCAGTGTATAAACATTCCTGCATCCCTTTCTGACATCCTCTTCTGTGTACATCACTATACTTAATAATTTCAGGTTATCTTTGAGTACTGCACTAAAACAGTGGAAAATTCTAATATATCACCACACCTGCAATTCCATTCTCTCCAACCCATTCTGCTCACGAAGCAAATTCCCTCTTACTCGCCCCCAATAGTCTATGTGCTGGTGGTTATATATTCCTTCTAGGTGGGGAAGTGATACCAAGGTGAATTTTCCATACCAATACTTGACCCTACACATGAATAATACAAGAATAATTCTCAAATTCTGTTTCAGCCTCTCATCTTTCTCTCAATATATTTGTAGTAGATATTGTAATACATGTATTGTGAGAGATTGCACTTTGGCAGCAATTAGAAAGCTTGAAGTGTGTGCTGGTTATTTTAGGAGCATTTCATTTCAAATCCAAGCATGTTTTCTAAAGATGTTTGCTTTCAGATTTGATCCAAATTCATATGGAAGTTTCACTGCATCTTCACTCTACTCTGTCCTGCTGCTGGAGTGTTCCACTCCCCAAAGTGCAGAAAACCACATGTAAAAGAAGCTAAGCCATGTCTGCCGGTACAGAGACAACACCAGCCACAGGCAACTGAAATCTTAACCACTTGGAAATCAAGAGATGGACTTTCAGACATCAGTGGCTTTTTAAACAGGTGCTCTATGGTTCTGAGAAATTCTAGGAAAGCTTTTCATATGTCCAATGCATGTGGGTAGCATTTCCAGCTGAATGTCCTGATTAACAAGAGGGGTCCCATCAAAGACAACAAGCAGAGTTGGGTTGGCTTTTACTGAAGGAAGCAATCAAATCGTATACAACACTAAAAAAAGAATCGTAAAAAATGCAGATCTAGAATTACGGAAATATAAACAATATTTAAACAAGTGGGAAAGTTTTAATGAGACAGTGCATAGATTTGGCAAACACTTTGTTAGCACAAATAAAATCTGTTTTTTCAGAGTTTAAGTGAAGAAGAACAGCATTGCTACAGCGGAGGAGGCTCTCCAAAGATTCTTGTCTGAGTGGTATGTGCATTTTATACACCAGTACAGAAGGAAGTGGTTTCGATCAGTTAAAATGGAAAGAATATAATGTTGGCTGCTGCACCAAAGTAACTGAAGAAATCCCAGCTTTATGGTTTTGCTCTTTATCTATATCTTTTATTAAATTGCTTCATAAATAGTCTTCCTCTGAAACAAGAGAAAGCTCATCTCCCTGAAGGTGGTGAATCGATGCAATGAATATCCATTTCTGATTGCTATCAGGCAGGCAGCAGTTTAGGAGAACACTTAAGCTTTAAAGAACAAACTTAAATCTTGCTGGAGACAATTATGCCCTTTGCTAACTGAATAAAATGGTTGTAGTACCTTTAACAGAGGCTCATGGTGATGTTCAGCAGTAAGAAAAATAGTATAAGTAAAAGGTAATAATAGAGTAGCCTGGACACAAAAATACATAAGACAAATAGAAATTACCTGCTGAATTGGAGTGTGTTATATTAGAAAAAAAAAATAAAATGTTCCTCCAGTTCAAACTTAAAACCAGTGGATCAGAGTGTGTAATTCTGTTTGCCAGGACTGAGGTGGTTTCACAAGGCGCAGAAAAGAATGCATGTGCATCTCACCCCAGACATTCCTGGCACTGAGTTGCTGCCTTATCCAGCATTCTTACAGGTCTCAGCTGGAAACAGCAGGCACCAAAGTGTTTGTAACTCGGACAGTTGCTGGTGCTGGGCCAGGAGCTGGAGGTGCAGTGGACCCCAGGAATCAGATTTTGGCACAGAGGAGAGAGAATCAGAGCGTTTTCTCTTCACACAGCACATCTTGAAGGAGCACAGACCCACTTGTCAGCACAAACCAGCATGAAGATGATGCACGTGTTTCCCTGTCAAGGAAAGAGAAAGCAGCTCCAAGAGTCCAAGGCAGGGGGAGGCTGAGAAGGAATTTGTGCCACCTACCTGCTCCCTGTGGTGTTACAGTGGCACAAACTCCTCCTGTCCATCACTGGCACATTCCAGAGCCCGTCCAGAGAGGTGTGCAGGTGCTCTCAATGGCTGGAACCAAACCACAGCTGCTCCAGGGGTGGGAATGTTTGCCACTGTCACTGTCCCGAAGGACCCAAATATGCAAGAGACACTGGGCAGTGTCAGCCCTCCCACAAATCTCCTGCTTATCTGTTATTCCTGGCTGGATATCCCAGCTCTAACCCAAGGCTGTTCATTCTAAACCATGTTTACTTTATATCCTTCCTCAGAACAGGTCAGTTCTCTCTGATTGTTTTGGTGTTAGCTTGTGTTTCCTTTGTACATCTACAGCTCAAATTATGATGGAGCTCTCCCCCATATGGAGCTCTAAGCTTTCCTAAATTGATTACAATTAAAAGAGACAGTTCTTTGACTGATCCTCTTTTCTTAAGCACAGCTAATGCAGATTAACTGTCCACAGGCTTTAAGTATCCAGTGTGAGAAAAAACTCATATTAAACATTACCAGTGGCATCACCATGTATCACTGTCATCATTTAATCCATTGTGCTGTTTGACAATATAATAAAAATTAGCAACTAAAAATACTTCTGTGTTAAAAGACCCACGTTTTTACTCTCTCTCATGCATTTCATGTGTGCTGTCTCATTGAATTGTAGTTCAAAGTACAGCACAAAGTAATCCTTGGGTGTCCTTCTGCCTCAGAATGACCACAGCTGTATCTACTGAAAAATCTGGCTGTACACAGAGCAATAAATTTGAAATTTCTTAACTACTGTTCAATCTTGTTTCTGAACATATCCAAACACATAAAATGAAAGAGATGTGTAATATGAGAATGAAAACATGACAAACTCTCATATTAGAGGACAACATTTTTCATTACTTTCTAAGAAAAAAAAAAACCACTAAGTGTGAGCACACATAGATTATTAAACCACAGGACTTTCAAAAATACATTTCTTAATTTTGGAAAAGGGTTTTATTCTGTTTTGATGAAAAGTCATGGTCAAGGAAAAAAATTCCAGCAAAGGGAGGCAGATGAATAGAATTTGTACAACTTACTATATAAAAACCAGTAAGTTTTCTGTAAGATAAACTGTGCCTATAAAAAGCAGATGGATGCAAAGAACTAGTTCCTAGGATACTGTAAGTGAAATAAACAGCAGCCTTTCTCCATTGTGATTAGTCCTTACAGAACAGGTTGATGAGTATCTCAATAGCTGTTGAAAGCACAGCAATCAATGCCTGTGAAATTTATGCAATTTAAAAATCCTTGCTACTACGAGGTTTTTTTTAAGTATTCATTTGCTCATCTCCATTTCTCCTCCAGTGACTTACAGAGCTTAGGCTACAGCTATTTAAACCCTCCAAAGACGTTCCTGGATAAAAGCATGAAAGGCATGAATGAATCCAAGGCTAGGGGAAAAGGAGCATGTTCGGTTCTTAATGTTCCCAGACATGAATCCTCAGGAATTACCAAAACAAAACAGAAGGGTTATTCAAGCACAACTAAGCAGTGGAATGTCTGTCAATGCTTCCTTAAGAAATGCATTTGTTTATCTATAATCCAATTTCCACACAAAGATTTGGCCCAGCTTTGGGAAAGATCTTCACTCTCAAGTAATTTCATTCTTTATATACTTTAATATATAAAGAAGGAAATTATATATTCTTTCTATGCTCAATATCTGAGGAAGTCTATTACCTTTAGAACTAACAAAAGTATGTCTTAAAAATTACTTTGCAACCACTTTCTTAAGAAAAAGAATCTTTGATGACTAATTCTGCAGAAACATAGGTATTAAATTTGACTGGTACAGTGTTGATAATGCATCAAAATAAATGCCATGGTTAAATGTACCTGGGCTCATATCAGTATGAGAGCACAACCAGGATAGCCATATAGTGATACAGCTGAACTGGAAGGAAACATTTTTTTCAAACTTGCCTAGTTTCCAATAAAATAGTTTAATAACGAATCCCAAAATTAGGATGACAATTTCTGACAGACAAAAGAAGTGGGATGAGCCATGCTCCCTGCAGGCCATCATCAGGCATGTGAACTTAACCACACAAAAACCAGCTGGCAAGACCTGTTCGGGCTCACAAAAGGCCTGTGACAGAATTCTTCACAGGAGTCTGCCAGAAAATCCAAATAAAGATATGACAAGAAGCAAAATACTTGCTCAAAACTATAAACTGTCCAGAGGATAGAAACTAAAGAAGAAATAATTGGTTTACTGTCAGTATGGCTAAAGACTAACAGTAATGCCTCAAGATTCTGCACAGAACATTTCTCCCCAATTTGATGTCACCCGTGCAGCCTTCCGAGAAGAAAATGTTTTGCATTCTTATCAAGATTTTTCTCACACTCTAAGTATCAACAAGTGGCTTGTTTTCATATTTTCATGGAGGAGGAGAGAGTTGACTGACCGCTGACCTGGCCAGTGGGCGAGAGAGGTGGCAACTCTCACCTCCAATCCATGGATCCCTTTGGAGTTCTATATAATGTGAGAAATGTAAATAAAGTTCCTCTTTTTCCAGCACGACTCAGCGCGTGGAGGTAATTCTTTCCTGCCACCAATACCACAATTTGACAGAAAATATGAATATTTTCTCTGTCCAGCTTGGTCGAAAAAACCACCAAAACAAAACCAAATGACTGATGTAAGCAACATCCAGTGGTTTTTTTAGGTAGCTTGTGTCCCGCCCACAAAGTGATTGCTGGACAATTGTGTGTGCTCCTGCAGAGCAGCCCAGGGAGCTGTGCCACTGCTGCTGAGGAGCTGTGCCAGGCTCCCTGTGCTTCCACGGCTGGGGCAGATCCCGAGCTGCACTCTGCCAGATCCTGCAGATTTATGCACCCTATCTCCTGAATAAAGGAGCTGCTCATGTAAGTATCACTAATTTATCATAATCACATGATGAATTTTAGGCATGTGTTAGATTTTCTATTGAAGAAGAAAATTACTCCTGTTCTTTTTCTGAATGAGTAAGGTCATCAGGAGGCAGCTTTCACCTGCCAGTCTTCTGAATCACAGGGTAGAGCTGGATTTTTTTTAAACCCACAAACCTTTTTTTTTTTAATAAAATGGAAAAGCTTTCCATGCACATTTCAGCATGAAAGCCATATAACTCCCTATTCTTTGCACTGATTGCAGCACTTATCGAAGAGAAACATCTGCTGGAGCACAAATACTGCAGAATAATCTTCTTTGGGTTAGCATTCTGTATCACCATTATGATTTTTTTTCTAACCAGATAGCTATAATAATTTTAAATCAATCTAATGTACTATGATTAAATACTATGATTAAATGAAGGAGAAAGTTAAGGTAAGACCATACAGACCTCATGGCTTCTGTTGTACGTACAGAAGCAACTTGTTAGAGATGGCGAGAAATTGAAACTTTCCACGGAATCTTGACATATCAGAAAGATCAGATATGACCTGATGTGCAGTAAACGTAGCTTTTAATTACACAACTGAACTACTTTGCATTGCATTGTAGGCAGGTAAGAAATCTAAATTAATTACCATTTTTGGCAGTGTCTATCAGGGTTTTTTCACTTCTAGCAGGTAAGGAGCAGAATCCCATAGAATAAAGGAGGTATGGCTGGGCCAGTTACAGTAAATCCTCTCCCAAATAGAGCCACGAGGTCCCTGGGCCACAGGGATGTGGTTGCTTTCAGCTCGTGCCAAGCTCCCTTGCACAAAAGGACACCTGCACTCATTGTGCACTCTATATTTTATGGGAGCTGTTCAGGCTACAAAGACTGACCAATTTACCTATCCAAAATCACCACTGCTTTGGTGGAAGGCCCAGAGCAGCTTTGCAAAGTCACTTGTGAAGTTCTTTTTGTTCCTGTGAACTGGTGCTTTTCAGTAGCTGAGCATTTCCCAAGGAAGGCTCAATGTAAAAGCACAGTTATCCCTCACCCATGTTCATCCTTTTTCCCCACTGACACTTACCCACCCTTCACTCACTGCCTTCCTCTCTGGCTGCTCTGTTTCAGTCAATGAAGCTGCTGTGGCTTTCTCCTCTGTGCCCTAATTTGAAAGCCCCAACTGTGTCTTGATATATGAAACTGTCGAGCTTTACAGGCACTTTTTATGTCCACCCACTTTTCCTGGTGTGTTCACCTTGATTTAGTGCAGGGGTTTTTAAAAAAAAAAACAACCCAGCTAATAGATGTGTTCCAGGAGGGAAGGAGCACAAACGCAGAACCTTCTGACAGTACAGTCTTACACACAAAAATGACTAAGGAAACTGAGAGGATTCGGGCAGAGCAGTTCCACAAACAAGTGATTTACACGAGGGAAAAGGGCTGTACTTCCCATGGGACTGGCTTACACGAGCTTGAAACTCTTTGTGTAGAGACATTACATTGGCACGTTTCCCATCTGAAGCAAAATGCAAGAAAACAGAAAGCCACACACAGTGAAGTAACAAATTTAAACCAGCCTCCTTTGCCTGTTTCTATAGTAACCAGCTGCAGTAAGTGCTTGGCAGAAATCTTAGACCTAGACTATATGAATTGTTTATGTAATCGTATTTTACATGCAGACAGATCTCTGCCTTAATAAAGTCACTGTATCACAGGAGAGATGTGTGCTTCGCTGCCTGCATTAGCAGAACAGATGGAATACATGGTACCACCATGAATACAGCAAGAGACTGAATTTTCACTCTGAATTTTTAATAGTTCTGGCACATTATTACTCTGTGATGTGTCTGTTCTGTGACACAAAATGGAGCATTCTGTCCACGGAGCTGTCAGTCAAGCATATCAGACAGCATTAAATTCACTTGTAAAACATCTAGGTGTTGTTTCTCTTACAGAGTAAATATTTTCCAAAATTACAAATATTTTTATACAATCAAAGAGTTTAGAGAAAATAAAAGTCCTATTAGAGGGACATCTGGAATGAAATCTTAGGAATGTCATCAGAATGTATAATAGTCAGTCAGCTATGCCAGTTTTGTTTGGGGACATAACCTGAAAGTTGAAGCCCCCTATGGGTATTTTGTTTTCCCTTTAAAAATGCTGAATTTTTTGTAAAAAGTAATATACTCAAAAGCTCTAGACCTTCCTGCTAAAGTCTAAGAAGACACAAAATAGGAAAGTTACAGCTATTTCCCTACACTTGAAATGCAGCATTAATAACAGAATTAAAACATTGCATGTTACAAAGCAGCACATCTAACGAGAGCACAGCATTTCACCCCCTTACCCCCAGGATGTGATTAATACACTCCAAAACACTTCTCCTATGGATTTGAAAACACTGAGGCAAGAGAAGTTATGATGCTAGTCTGTTAATTCTAAGCCCCTTATCAACTCATTTGATAATAAGGTCTCCCAAAAGAAAGGCATGAGTAGCACAAAAAGCATGTACAGCATTCTGGTAAGATATGTCAGTTGTTCTGTGTTCATTTCTTCCTACTTTTGGCTGAAGCATTTCAGAATTTAGAATAGAGAATTATTCATAGCAGGCTAAGCTTTATTTTTAACTCTCCACATAATCTGACATTACAGTCACAGATTTAGTATAAATTTAAATCAAACTCTCTTAATGCAAAGTCAGGTAAGTTCCCTTTAAAAGATTTTGTCTCCAAGAAAGTTCACCATGCTATTTTATTTCTCTGCACATTTGGTGGCATAACTGGTTTCTAAGGCTTTTATGCCACTGTTCTTTGTTTCCTCACTTACTGACACACTTCCCAGGTTAGAAGCTTACTGGCTATTAATGATCTTTTCTTCTTTACATCACTGGATGAGTTTTCCCCCATTATTTGTAGAGTTGTTGTAGAAATAAAACAATCATTCATTTTGTACTTCAGATGTAGCTTCTAAAACATTTTACTGTTGCTGTCCAAGAGCTATGTTCTTAAATAATTCAGGTAGTTAATTCTATTGCAATCACATCTTCAAAAAGCAATGTGATAAGGCCAGACTGCTGCTTCTGGTAATGACCAATAGCCAGCAGAGAGGAAAACAGAACCAGCAATTTTATAAAAAGCTTTGTAGAAACAGCATTACTGCAGTAGCAAAAGTAAGGCAGTGTGTTCCTTTAAGATACAGTTCAAATGAAAATGGCTCCCCAACCCATAATGGAATGATATTCTAAGTATCCAAAGATCACATGAAACACAATTCAAGGTGGATTCTGAAACTGCTTTCCACATTAGCTAGTCCTGGAATTAGGCTGGGAATGGAAATGGTAGATTTCACCATAACAAAAGGGTCTTATACATATTAATTGGTCTCATCAAGGTTCCTATCACAGCTTTTTATGTCCTACAATATACATTTGTCAGAGTGAGGATCTCCTCTGTGCCTTTACTGTAATTTCCCCATAACATTAGAGAAGTCTCAGAAAAGTTTTCCCACTAATATAGCAATAGAGTCAAAGAAAATTCTAAAACAGCACTACCAAAATAATTATTGTCTTGTTGAAATGACTCTT
This sequence comes from Oxylabes madagascariensis, assembly GCA_013400675.1. NCBI lineage: Eukaryota > Metazoa > Chordata > Aves > Passeriformes > Timaliidae > Oxylabes > Oxylabes madagascariensis. The sequence continues at coordinate 145,771 of VYZR01051822.1, read as the reverse complement.
AGTCAGGGAAGGAACATAAACACAGATGATGTTTAAATTGAAAATGGCAGAGTAGCATCCTCAAACCGTAGGAATGATCTAAGTTACCTTACACTGAAATGATGAAATTGATTTTTCATTAGGAGTAAAAATACAAGTACCTCATATACCTAATGGAAAAAACAAAATCAATGTTCATCTGTGTGGGGGTTTCAGCAATTTCTTTATTGATTTGAAAGAAATTGTAATTTTATAAGTCCAAGAGATTAATTTATTATATCACTTCACTATTCAGCAAACAGCAAGAGTTAGCCCGGTATACATGGCCAAAAAAGCAGAATAAAACTTACCATAATGAAATGTCCATGCATAAATGGATACATTGAAATAGCAACTTAAATCAGAATAATTCAGCTGCTCTCTCTGAATTTAATTATTCTAATTAAAATCATCAAGCATCTACCTGCCATGAGACAATTACAGGCTTGTATTTTCATGTCCAAAAGAAAATGCAAAACTTCACAACTGAAAAGCAATCTATTACTACATGAAACAATGCCAAAAAGAAAAATATTATAAACTATGAAACCTCCCCCAGGAATGGAAATGGAACACAAGACAGACTTATCTGAACAGGGAATACTCGAGGCAGTCGTGGTTTACAGTTTGTTTCCACTAAACGAGGGAGCAGAAGGAAATTACTTCAAAGACCAAAAAAGTGGTGAGATGCAAGACAAAGGCTTTCACACCTCCTGTCATCCCATCTTAAGGCCAAATGGTTTCTGCTGTTTCTCCCTATACATCAAACAAGTCAAAAAAGGAAGAGATTCTTCTGTACTTAAACAGACAAAAGTAATCAGGAGTTCTGTCTGCCCTCAAAATACCAACACCCAGAAGCAGGGAAAGGATGGCACACTCTCCCAGGCTGCTTTGTAATTCAAGGTCTAATGCTGTAAAACCTTATTCTTTCTCTGCATGTCTTGTATCTTGCCNAGAAGCAGGGAAAGGATGGCACACTCTCCCAGGCTGCTTTGTAATTCAAGGTCTAATGCTGTAAAACCTTATTCTTTCTCTGCATGTCTTTGTATCTTGCCTTCTGTGTCACCCATCAGCATAAGACAGACTTTTGGAACTCAAACAAAAGGGTAGCATAGTACAAAAGCTGTACATGTGAGGTGGTCAGGAACCTGATGCCCAAAAGCTAGGCTGGAAATAAATCCCCACAGAGCGGTGTTTATAGAGCAGGTATTTGTTTATTGCAGCGCTGGAGGTGAGGGGGATTTCTCCTCCTGACTCACCCACCCTTGCCAAGTGCAGTGGTGTATTTATACAGAAAGCATTGCTGAGTGCATGGAGCAGGCTCTGCCCCTGGGGCTCAGCAATGGGACAGGAGGAACAGGCAGGAACTGATGCCCAGGAAGTTCCACCTGAACCTGAGCAAGAACTTTGCTGTGCAGTGACTGAGCACTGAACAGGCTGCCCACGGAGGCTGTGGAGTCTCCCTCACTGGGGACATTCCACAACAATCCTGGACACAGTTCTGTGCCCTGAGCTCTGGCATGGAGCAGGGAGGTGGGACAAGATGATCCACTCTGGGCCCTCCAACCTGACCCTTCTGCCCTTTGGTGATAAAGCTGATTTTAAAAACAGGGACAAGACATTGTCGAGAGCCAGCCTTAAAATGAAGTGCAAGGGGAAGAAGTGCGACCTGTGCATCACAAAGCCAGCTCACCCAGCAGATTTAAAGTGTGGAGAAGATGAGACAGAAGAACCAAGTGAGTTTTTAGCCACAGTCCTTTAATAGGGATTACACTTAGGTAATAAAAACATAACACCATAGCACAACTCTTGGCATGTGACCTAATCTATAACTGTACAAATCCTACTGCAATGCCAGCAGGAGTCAGGTCAGAAAAAAAAGATACCAAAACTTCCTTTCCCATTCCATTTGAACTGATTGCCCTCAACAGAGACAAACATTTCCTGTGACATTAAGTTGTCATCAGCTTCTGTAAATCCCAGTTCACTCAGTCTTTTCCTGTGTATCTTGCTCTTCTTTGCAGAAGTAGCCCCGAGTGCATTTGCAATTTTAGAGTTGTTTTCAGTTTGTTCAGAAGTCTGAGCTTGCTTATAAAGCTCCAACTCATCAGTTACACATCCAGGTTGTTCTTGCCTGGAGCCCTCTGTCTCATCACCTGCCTGGGTAGGTTGTGTATTCCCTAAGGCAGGAAACAGAATGTCACCAACAGTCATGCAAAGCAGCCACATCATTAAAAAAATCCTGGAATTAATTGTCTTCAATCTTAACACTATCAACCCATCCCACTCTTTGGTTAAGTACTTCATGATAGCCACAAATTTCAATCACAAGTTATGAAATATGCAATCCAAAAATCTGGGTATGCTAGACTTAGTAGTTTTAGGAGTTTCTTCTAAGAAAAGAAAAGTACCTTTTGATTCCTGTGCTGAAGCATCCTTCATTTCAGAGGGCATCGCTGGTCGAACCAGGACCACGCCATATCCTTCATTATTGTGGATCATATTATTGACCATGGTTATCTTGGGAACCTCATAATCTTCATCTAAGAAGTTCTACAGAACAAAAGAGAAATTTAATATATCACATCCAGCTAAAGGGACACAAAAATCTTCTAGTTTTAGGTAGAATCAGTTCTCTGTATTAGCTAGAGCAGGATTATTTGCCTACACAGGAGACATGGCAAAAAGCATTTTCTCCTTCTGGCAGATAAGAAATAAAACCAGGTGACTGCTGGGGTGGATAAAATGAAAATCTCACACTGCAAAGCTGCTGCAAGGCTGTCTGTCTGTAGGAGGGGTTTGGCTCTGCAGAACTGGTTCATCCAGCAAAGATGAAGGCAAGCTCAAGTCAAGCATCATGTGTGACAATTAAGAGTTCCAGCGTAGCACAGCGGGGTTTTGAGCCAACCCAAACCTACTGGCACCAATTGTAGCAGCGATCAGCTTCTGGCAAACCACTGCCTTGTGACTGGGACTGACCTTGACCAGTATTCCCTCCTTGCAGTGGTGGATCCCGTTGTGCAGCAGGGTGCACGCACTTCCTGGATAGATTTCCACACCAGCACCCTACAAGATATAGTTGGTAGCAGTTCACAAGTAGTTTAGGCACATTTTTAGCCTGTAAGATACAGCTGATAGCAGTTCACAAGTAGTTTAGGCACATTTACCATTCAGCTTGACCACTCCATGCCACATCTTTGTGTTCATCTACCAGTTTGCACAATGCAAAACTGTGTTACTCCTCCCGCTAATCAGCTTTGTTACCCAGCTCAGGTAGCATTACTCAAGGCTGAGGCCCCACAGCATGGGTCACCAGCCCATGAAGGCCTGCTGAACAGTAGCTGAACAGCCTTGCCTTACTTGCTTGTGCTTTAGTCATCCCTCTCAATACCTCAAGCCCCTTCATTCTTCAAAATATCCAAATCAGAGTCCATTTTTTTGTGTTTATTATCCCTCTGTAAGAATCAAGGGTGTCCAAAAAAGGCATTTCACTTGCAGAATGGAAATGAGAAAACTAGTTATGGGCAGAGAAACCAGAAAATCACTATTAAAGTACTGCAAGACACGAATCAGCTATGCAGCAATGATTATTTCACCGATGTCTCCTGTTACTGTATCACTTTGCTACCATCACACACAAATCAGCCTGAGACATATCACTGGATTTGGTAAGAGGCTACAAGACCCTTGGGACCAATCTTGATTCACTAACATGTAGCTGTCCAAAATGAATTTGTCAATGTTCTCTCCAGAGCAACAGAAGCCACCCTGTGACTGATGGCACTGTCTCCAAAGAGAAACCCTTCTTTTAAACTAGGAAATAAGCCAAAGTTCAGAATGAGTGTGTACCTTTGCTCCATAGAGATCTGAGTTTCTCATCAGTAGCTCAGCTGATGTCCTCACTGTTATTCCGGTGGTTTCACACTGTAACACACAATTCTCCAGTGTGGTTTTCCCATGATGGACATCTGCACACACAGAAACAATTATTGCTGGATGAACCGGCTCTGCAAAGACAAATGCCTCCTACAGACAGACAGCCTTGCAGCAGCTTTGCAGGGTGATATTTTCAGTTTATCCACTTCAGGTTCAATTCACTGATTTGCTCATGTGTGATTTGAACTCATGCTGTTTTTCTGGTCTAAGCAGGGACGCTGCTGCAAGCAAGCACTGGTTGGAGATTTGTCTTAAGAGGTTTTTTGACTTTTTTTTTTTATGACAGCAATAATTCTTTTCATGAGATTTCTAAGAGACTTTTGGATTCAAAAGATATTAAACACATGCATACAGGTGTTAATAAACATTTTAACATTTTTAAAGCCCAAATGTCTGTTGAGTAAAAATATTAGCATTTTCTGCAAAGACAAGGCCACAGCCAATAAACTCCTCAGATACAACTTAGACATAGCTGAGTGTCAGTTTGAAGATGCTGGAAACAAAGTTCTACAGCACTCCTACAGAATGCGCTGTTTCTCAGTGGAGCACTGGCTGGGGTCAGCTACAGCTGGACATTGCCATGAGGGCTCTTCTGTGGAAATTGTTTCCTTTTCCAGGCAGCCTGACACAGCCTGTGCTGCACCCAGAGTCAAGCTGCCTTAACAGCAGAATAATGATCAAGTTAATGATCTTAACTAACCAGCAGAAGAATAAAGCATAAGAGGCACAATAGCTTGAAAGTACATACAGAAGTTATTTTGATGTTCACATTATAAAGAAGTTTAAAAAAAGAGGGGGAAGATTCAGTATGTATACCTGAAGGGCTTCTCTCTACAGTATTTTGTTAAACTGCACAACTGGGTCCCAGCTAATTCTATCACTAATTATGAAAGAGACACAAAAAGGTCAAGATGCTTTTTCACTTACTTAAAATCCCTTCCACAGCATCATGCTGCACTAACTTCAAGTTGGAGATCTTTATATTGGCTCCTGTGCAGTCAAAGAAGTTGTCTCCTTTCCCTTGTTTTTCTATCACGACATCATCTGGCAGGCCATAGCCTAAGAGAGAGGTGAAAGATGCAAGCTCAGAGAATATCTGGTGACAATGAGGTGCTCAGTACACAGCAGACATTTAAATCAATGACACAAGTTTAAAGCTCAATGTTTTAATACCTTAAACAGGATTTTCAACAAGTGGTCAGGCTACACCTCTCATCCCCTCTGTGCCAAAGTACAGGCACTCCAAACTAAACTCAAAAGTTACCTTACTTAAATGGCACACAACAAAACGCAAAGTTATCTGCGAAAGTTGAACAAGTGGGTAACTGAGCTCATTTGCCAAGGCCAAAGTTCTCATTCCCAACAGTTACCAACAGAGCAAAGGGGATGCAGGAATTGAGGACACACAGGCATCTCCAGTCTGCTCTCCAATGACAGAAGTTCACTACAGCAGGCAGAGGTTCCAAAGAACAGAGGTAAAAACAGTCACACCACAACACGAGGAAAAAACGTGCAAAGGGCTTGATATTGTTAGCATGCTTCATTCAGTTTCCCTGTTTACACAGAATGTGGGGGAAAATCCGGAGTTCCTGTGTTGCACAGGCTTCCAGATTAATTCAGTTTAAAAAGCAGCTTTCACAAGCACATGCCAACATTGATTTACTAAGCCATCCACAGTTGTCAGCATTTAAGCACTTACAGGAAAATTTACGAGCATGTAAAGCTTTTATTGCTTGTCACTGACAAGAATCATGATAAGGAAAGCAATAATGCAACATCCATTAAAGCAGCACGAGTCCTATCATTTTCTGAAAGCACACACAGATAAGAAGTGCCCAAGCAGGATGCCAGCTTTTAACCAAGTACATAAATAAATAAATACTGCCACTTGCAAGTAGAGAGGTTAAAAACAAAATGAAAATAAAACCCTTTGAACAGGAGTTGGCAGAAAGTTTTAAAGACAGGAAACTTAATGCAAAGTTAAGTGATTGATACTTCAACATATGGTATTACCTAGAAATCTTTTCCGACTGCTACTGATTTATGGTCACCCCTGAAAAGGAGGTGGCATGGGGCAGCTCTAGCATGTAAAAGGAGAGCACCACAGGACAGCAAAAGTTTAACTTCTCACCACTACAGAAAGATGTGATTATCCAAAGCAGCAGTTTTAGGAATGATTGTCCTGCAGAGTGCTTGCAGTATTCTAACTGTGCCTTTAACTTGCTTTACACGTCACCTCTGGAATGAAGGGAGATTCCCCTGCTGCCCAGAGGTGCTCCCTCCCCAGCAGGGCTGTGCCCCTGCCTGAGGGGCTGCACAGCAGCCAAAGGTCACTGTCATCCACTGAGCACACACAGAGAGGGGCTGATGCTGCAGGCTTCCAGCCAGCTGGAACAACTATGGCACAAGCAGAAGGGAAGTTCTGAGGTGCCTTTGCAACACCTTTTTGTCAGGCATAGAAGCTATCTTTCTCATGACTTCCTGCAGCTGCTACTGCTTTAACCTTATTTAGCTCCTTTAAGTTTTTTATTTATCCCTGATTTACTAATCTTCATACTTTAAACCTTAGTACTGACTGCACAGTGGCTGCGAAAAAATAGCTCTACTAAGCAAAGTGACATATCTTTCATGAGTCACCCCTCCATCCCAAAAAAGCCACCAAATCAGCCAGCTGCTCAGATTAGTGCCAGCAAAGTTTGTCTTGATGCTCCTACTTCAAATGTTCCTGGCTGCTCCTTCTGCTATAATACCTTATCTAGCAGGAGTCCTTGTAAGAAGATTAAATACCTGACAAGTACTTGTTATTCAGAGTATGGTTTGTACTAAAAATACATATTTATGTATCTTGCTTCTTAAAATAGAGCTCATCCTTTAGTGTGTGCTACTGCACCATTTGTATTTCAGTTTCCTCAAAGCCAGAAAAGCAATAAATAGCACCACACACAATTTTAGAACAATGTCATTCTTGAGATAAATAAAGCACTTTATCGAGGTCCCTTGTCCGGCAGGGGCACTGGTTATCACAATGTGTGTCTGTATGAATCAAACACACACGGGAGTTGGCCAAGAAAGAAAATTACTCATAAAACAAGAAGGGCGAGAAAAATAAAAGTCCAGAACAGCAGGAAATTAAACTCCCAGCCTTCTTCTCATTAAGAAGCTTTGACAAGAGAAAAATGCAACTAAATAAGTATCTGAACAGCTGCAGAAGCCTCAGTGATAAACAGACTATAACACTGCAACAGTGTGTGCCTGTCTAAAGCAAAGGAATACACTGAGAAATCAAGAATGGTGAGGGAAAGAGAGCAACATATCCTAGGCAAAGCAGAAGTATTTAAAACACAAATATTTTGCAAGAAAAATCCTAAAATCACATCTGTTGTGTCTGCTTCTGCAGAAAAAATGTGTTAATCAAAAGTTCTCTCCTCCACCCCCATGCTTCACACGCTGCAGAGCCAGGCTGGCAGCCCCTGCTCCCCTCAGCGACATGCTCCAAGTGCCATCAGTAAATCCTAACAGCACCTCCTGCCTTCTTCCCCCTGCCCTCCCTGGGGCTGGACCAGCCCTGGAGCTCAGAGGCTGCCCCTGGGGCACATTCAGACACACAGAGAAGAACAAGGACGTTTCTCAAGTACTCCTAAGTTAGTAGAAACCTCTCAGAATTACTTGTCTGTTTCCACTATTGCAACCATAAAGCCCCTTAGGTTTCTGTTGAATCCTCTCTATTACCTACATAATCACCATTCATGCAGACAAATAGGAGGAAATGATGAATTTGTTAATAATCAGCAAAATCTGCAGTTTATCTGCACTATGGCTAATGAAAGAGCTCACTCCACCCTGCACTAGGCACAGCTCTACAGCAGAAATAGGAATACTTTGAACAAAAAAGCAAATGCTCCTGTAAACTCTGCAAAGAATAAATCCTTACACAGAGCTAGTTTAAGACACTGAATTTACTTGTTTAGGGACCTTTAGACTATCAAACCTTGTACCTTCTAGCTCTACTGAATCAGCAATGGAGAACACGCCATCGACAAAATAATGGCCAGGACAGATGATGACTTTGTCTCCTTCATAGCAGGCATTTACAGCTGCCAGTGGATCACGATGAAACTGCAAAAGACAAAAAAATACAATCAGCTCCCAAAGGATGCTGTAAAAATGGATGCATTTATGCTTGCAGAGCTTGCTTTCAATTAAATGTTGCTGGTTTTGCTTAAAAGAAACCTTTTCAATGGCACTAATAATACAAAATTTCTACTTTGAATTCAAGAATTGTAGCCCTCTGCAGATAGAACCGGCCTTAACACATTACTTTGATGTTTGTGTCATGCCCATTCCCCCAGGAGAAAACTGGGGTACACACAGATCAAGGAGCACATGCACCCCAAAGCAAACTTCTCTATGGCCTTGGCTCCAGGCCAACACTTCAACTGTACCCAAGTGACTTGCCATGAATTTGCCATGAAGAAATAGATGACAAAAGATAAAACAAAAACCAAACAATTCAGCAAGCAGATCAGAGATGGTCTGAACACTCTTGTGTTTGCTCCTGGTACAAGTCACCCCCAAACAGAGTTCAGATACCACAGTGGCAAATAGTGTCCACATGACCCTTTTCCTTGATAAAGAGGGCAGGCTGATACCCTCCACAAACATTACTGAGGGATTCCACACTGAAGGATGACAAATAGCACATAAAAACTACGCATTTATTGCTTCCCAGCAAATTCCAGGGTAAGCATAATAAAAGCACTTTTTCAGGTGCAAAGTCAGAAAATCGGATTTATAGCCTAAAAGTTACTCCAGGACCTTCCCCGTGGCTCCATTTTGGCAATCTGTAATTCATGAACGTGATCAGAATACAGCAAACCGTTTCATTTGGATCAAAGGAATTCAGCCTCTTCTTAACTGCTGAAGCAGCAAGTCTTGTCTGAATTCAACAAAATTAAACATGACTGCTCCTAAAATAAATTTTTTTCCTATACAGTACCAAAGTGAGAAAACTACGCTTCTTCCTTCAAACTCTAGATCATTATCAGCAGCATCAAGAGACATGGGCATTTCAAAACTAAATTCAAGTGTCATGCCTTGCAATGTTTCATTGTGGAATTATTACAGGGTCATCTCATTTCATACACACAGGAAGCTGCTTGTATAGAGTACTCAACAGGTACAAATGAATTAAAAGAAATTATTTGAATCATCCAATTTTACCACTTATTGTTCAAATTACAGGGGGTTTCTTTTGAAGCGACAAAACAATCCCATCACTGTCGTATCTTGCGAATGGTAAATTAACTTATTCTTCCACATTGTTTCTTGAGAGGAAAAACTATTAGCAGATAGAAAATTCCTGCTACTGCACCTGTACTTCTAAGTCTTCACAAGATTCTGGGCAAAGTTTTTCCCTTGCCAAGAGCCGGAGCAGACTTGCTGTCATAGTCCAGGGCACAACATGAATGACCTTGGCACCCGTTGGTCTCGGTCCTTTAGCCTGGAGGCTGCCGTATTTTTGGTAACCAAACACGTACCTGCAACAAGAGCACAGAGCCAGCAGCTCTTCCTTCAGTAAGCAGCTCCTCTGAGTTACGTGATTCCCCCTAGGAGCCCCCTCCCTGCACAAACCCGCCAGTTACCTCAGCAGAGGATTCTCAATTAGTTTTAGCTTTTGTTTTAAGTGCTCCACTTGGTCATACAATTTTAGTCCTTCCACCATGGAAACGTTTTCTGCTTCTGAGTCCGAATCATTGCTTGATATGCTATTCCTCACATTTAAAAACTTCTCATAGAGCTCTTCACATTGAGACAACAAGTTCTGGTAATCAACTACCAGCCCAGAAGGCACCCGGTGTTCCAGGACGTCATAGTGCCTGCAATTCGGAGCAAGGGGTCAGCACATGGCACATTCACAATCCTCAAAGACCAAACATGAGACTGGACAGAACCTAAGGAGTTCTGCATCACTACTTGAGTCAAGGCTCTCTGCAGTCTACATCAACACTGGTCCATTTTAGTTGAAAGCAGCAAAACCAGAAAATCTTAACAGACACAAACATTTTACTTTCTAAACAGCTGCCGACCCACCTTGATAGACTGTCTACAACGATCAGAAATTCACCCTAAATAAAAGGCATAAGCACAGCCATAAAAAAGAGTAACAATTTAGAAGGTAATATCTAACTAAGCCTTTACTAGAAAAACTGAGAAAGATTCACACACATTCCTCCTGGAGCATTACCAAATTACCAATTGTTTTTGTTTACATTCAGCTCTGTTGTGGCTTTTATTTTATGCCCAGAGGTAAAGAATGGAGCATCCCATACCAGCTTTTATTAGGATTACAACCCCAGTGTGAGGGTGACTATTGCTGGGTTTGGGGCATCATCTGATAGAACACCAAGGCTCAGAAATCAAGTGGCAGCCTCAGTTGTGTTCTCTTTCCACAGGAGATTTTGACCAGCAGACAGTGAATGCTGTTAGAACAAACTTGCTTTGGTTTACAAGTCAATAGGGGCTTTTTACACCTAATTGTGAGCCACTATTCCCACATTACACATTGCAGTGGTTCTGCCCTAGGAACAGCAGAGATGTTGCACTCACAGTCTGAGTCGGGGCTCAACACATCGCACAAAGTAATCAAACTCATCCTCCTCCTCCTCATCCCAGGTCCTCCAGATGCACCGGTAGAAGAACCTTTGGAAGCAAAGAGGAGAGCAGAGTCAACAGCACTGGAAACACAATGTAACCAATTTGAGAATTCACCTTAAAGCATCATCTCTCTCTAAATTCATGTTACTGTCCTGTATGCTGCACAGTACACACAAAATCGTCTTTCCTGCCTGTTGCTTACCTGCATAAAGAGTTTTATTTTGTGTGTCTAAGCTCAAAATTCATAATAACCTGTGTCCTACTTCCTCAAAAGGGAGTGAACAGCTAAAACCTGGATTTGAAAAGAACGACTGACACTCTTGAGATTCTGAGGCTTTTTGGTTGTTTGGTTTTGGCCAATCACCCTTCAGCTAAGCTTTCTTTCTGATAATGTAGGTCATTCCTCCTATTTTAGCTCTTTTGGTCCAGTCCTACAGCTATTTGTAGAGAGGTTTCTAACAGCATGTAGTGCCTGAAAGAAAAGGAGGTGGAAAAGAGACAGATGAAAACGAAGAAAAAAAAAAGAGAATATGTGAAGAGACACCTAAAGAATAAAGAGAAAATTCAGGGGAAGAGGCAAAATGCAGAAAGAAGAATGGGACGAAAAAAAAAAAAATCCACCAAAATGTTATTGAAGAGAAGGAACAGTGTACTAGTCTACAAGTGATACAGTCCAAGCAACTCCGGGGTGAAAAAGAGAGGGAAAGCAGTCTCCTCAGAGCACCAGGCATCAGATTTACTTTGGAAAGCTCGGCTTGTGGAGCTGCCAGCATGGCCCAAGAACTCGGGACAGGACCCACTGGGTACGAGCAGGGTGCAATTGTCCTACCTGACATGCTCTATGGCTAGTGCTGTCTGGTCAAACTCTCCTGACTCATCATACACAACCCACAGCTCCTGCAGCAGGATCTGATGTTCCTTCAGCTCCAGGAGCTCCTGCATGCACTCCAGGGTAAAGCTGCTGTCCTGGGACTCGCACAGGAAGGGCTCACTGAGCTGCACAACTGCCTTCAGGGCCGGGAAATTCACACCAACCACCTGTGGGAACAAACAGCTCCGAAATCCCTCAGAACCACAGATCCAGCTGAGGGAGGGGAACGTGATGTGCCTCAGTCAGGGCCCTGCAAGTCCCAACTGACCCTGCACAAACCAGCACAAATGGCACCGTACAGCCGAGGCTACCACGTCAGCTGAAGTGATAACCCCGAGTCAAGCTTCTCACAATCCCACAGCTAGAGAGCCTTCTCCACATCCAAAACTTCATGCAAATCCCTCATAATGCTCAGAACAAGGCCAGTAAGTCATTTCTCCCCCCTTTTTAGTGTTGCTGTTTTTAAAAAATGGCAGACTCAGACAAATCAATACCTCACAGCCCATTGGGACTCCTTTTTCAAAGTGCCCTCAGGATACAAACAATCCAAAGAGATAGTCTGGGCCAGTGAAAGCCATTTTGTCACTAATTGGCCAGAAAAGAGCTGAGGGGCCACAAAGTTTTTCCCCCCTCAACCACGTGATGGAACTGCAAGTTTGAACATCCAAGATTTCTAACACAGATGTATGACCTGGACATTGAGAGACTTAGAAAAGTCTGTTAGAGAGTTAATTATGTTAAGTGGAGACAAAGGCCTGAGCAGCAGCGATCCACTCACCCCAACAAGGACCTCGAACACGTCAGTGCGCCAGATCGCCTGCCAGCCAGAGGGCTCAAGGACCTTCTCCAGGTACTCAGCTATGAACCGCTTCACCTCAGAAGCTTTGCAGTCAGCTAAAAAGAAATTGAAGACACTACATTTACGCAAGGAATGGAAGAAGAGTTCTCCAGATCACTGGAAAATTAAAGTCAATACAGTTGAAGTGTTCCTCTACCACCTCTAAAGCTGGGCTTCATTCTGTTAAACTCATGATAACAATCAGCATTTTTGGTGGTTTGTGCTCCTCTGAAAGACATCCAGGACTCAGCCTCCCAGACTGAAGGTTTCAGTGCCAATGGTATTACAACACATAACCTGTGCCTTATCTTAAACAGACTTACAACACACAAATAAATTTTAGGAAGACCAGCTAAAACAAGGCACGGAATCCACTACTTACTAACAGTTCTGCCTTTCCATCACTCACACTTTATTTACTTATATCAAAATTACTGCCTCCTGGTCCACCAGCTAGAGCAGCTGAGGTTATAGCGTAAGTGATGGCAGGACACTGTATCTTTTCTAGTCCCCATTATTAAAAGCATCTCACAGCTGGATATATACAGTTGACTCCACTTAAAGTGAATTGTTTAAAACCACTACAAGAAAACTAATACTACCTTATTTTCCTATGAAAAAAGTCACTTACCCAAGATGTAATCCTGGTAAGCTCTGAATCGCTCGTAAAACAAAAGATGATCGGTGTGAAAAATATCCGGAAAAAGCACGTTCCCGTCCGGCACAGTCCTGCCCAAAGTGGTCCCTGGTTTGTCACGGCTGCCGTAGTCACTCCAGGAGTCAGCACTCCAATCGCTCTCGGCGTCTTCCCGCTGCACATCTGGGAAGAGGAGAGGGAGCAAAGCAAACCCCACAAACTGTCACTTCAGCCACTCACTCACTCCTCTATTCCCAAAGAACTCCTGCTCAGCCCAAGGTCTATCACGAACCCGCCTTCTACAGCACGTCTTAAATTACCCGTGGTAAAGCGTTTCCTGGACACACCACAACTTCACGATTAAAAGGAAAAAAAAAACCACCACCTTTTAGTGTTGATTTCCAGAGCCACCCCTCCCCACGCTCGTTTCCAGCCCG
>VYZR01051822.1:44498-84479 GCA_013400675.1 Oxylabes madagascariensis | reverse complement strand
CGCTCCCTTTTCTCCCTGTCCCGACTGTGGCCCTGGTGCTGCATTCGCACCCACAGTTTGTTCATCTCAGCAAAGTTCAGCAGCACAAAATCCATCGAGTCACTGATGTCTCCAGTGGTTTCTTCACTGCAATTGGTAAGAGGTTAAGAACAGAAAAGTTTGTCAGAGGTATTCATCCTTCCAGCCACTGGTGAACATACAAGTTTTAAGAAGGTTAGAGGGTGGGGAAGGGTGGGGAAGTGTGGGGTGCGATTTCTGGGTTCATAAGAAAGGTACATATCCTCACTTGTGAGGAACTTCAGTGCTAGAAGGGAATTCTTAATGGACAAAACACCTGTCAAGTCTATGGATTTCTAGCATATCTCCTTCTCTCAAATCTGAAGTCACACAAAAAATTTAAATACGCTCTATTAACAGTAATTTTATCAAGTTATAGCCCATCCTTCTTACTCTGCTTGTTCGCCTTCATCTGGTAAGATATTCCTGGTACACTGCAGGAGATAGTTTCTAAGAAAGAGGCCTCTAAGAGGATGCTGCACTCCACGGCACATCTCCACCAGGTCTTTCAAAATATCTTTCCTGGACTGTGGAAATGACTTGACATAGACAACACCTACTGTTATCAGCAGATACCTGCAAAAGGCACAGAGTCAAACAATCAATCATAAAGTAACAACATCACACTTAAAGGCAATAGTTCCTTTTGTCCACAATGGCAGGATTACCAAAGCACAAAAAAAGCAACAAAATTATCACCTGGGTCCAGTAATTCTGGATATTTAGTCTGCTTTCAATTCCTATTCTCCTCTGCTACAGAGCACAGGAAGTCTGAACAGCCACTAGAGCTCATTACAATGCTTGTTACATTGAAGGTGTAAATGCTCAAGTTCTGAATGCTCTCAGACCAGCTCATTGATACTTCCAGCATCCCACTAAGCTGGAAAACAGCTCTGACACATATAGATAAGTAACCTATGATGGGGAAGTAGTTAAGCCTCTCTCACACTGCAGTCTAGCAGGATAGGAACTACTGGCTTTGTGCTCATTCCCTCAGCACCTCTGCATCAGGGAACAGGCAGCAGGAATATGTGAGATGCAGAAGACTGCTGCTCCAGTATATTTGGACTCCCCTTCAGCTTAGAAGAAAAAAACTACAATACTGAGAACCTACAGGTTCTGAGGTTTAGAGGCCTCACCCCTCCCTGCCTGCTCCTCTGGCCCATGCACAGGACCTCCATGAAAGCACCACAGGTTTCATCAGGGAGAAGCAGAGTCTACAGGCAGGCAGGAAGACAACTCTGATGGTTACACACAGAGGTGAAGACACTGTGGTAAGCCATCAGCCAAACCTCAGAAATTGCATGAAGATGCAGTCTGGTATGTCCAGAGCCTCTTCCTGGCATGAACATAAGGCCAGGAATGAAAAGCTTGAGTACCAAGCAAAACCTAAATCCCAAAACTGACTATGTCAAAGATGTACTGCAGCCTAACAGTCATGTATTTAAATACAAGCCTCACAGGCCTTCAAGTATCGTTTCTGACAAGCTATCACTTTGCCAAAAAAAAAAAAAAAATCAGCAACACAGACACTAAGAGTGAAGTCACAAACTTTCAGCTTCCTTCTCACACTTCTTATTCTGTAAAAAGGCAGAAGGTTATGAAGCAACTACTGTGTGGGAGAAGGTAAGATCTAGAGCCTCAGGTAAGAGAAACAGTCAATAAATGCATAGTCAATCTCCCTGATCAGAGTGTGGTACTTGGTTATCTTCCACTGATCAGCTCTTTACCCAAAAGCCAACTTCATTCCAAGATTGAAGTGCTTTCATCTTGGTCACGTGCAAAATTAACACACTGACAGGAACAACTGATCTTCAGCACCTGCACTCTTGGTCTGATCTCAAAAGTTTCACAGTAATCCACTCCAGATAGGCAGAAATACTATTAACCACTATAAACTGATTGAGAAGCCAATCACTGTCTGAACCCAGAGTCAGACCACTATTCACCAGTTTTAAAAAGAAAAAGCAAACAAAGCCAGACACCAACACACACACACTTACAGTCTTGGAATGATATTTCCAGCATACTGTACTAGCTCATAAAGGTCTGCCACTTTCCTGCCTTTGGCAAATTCATCTGTCAGGTAGACTTCCAAGTAGTGTAGCTCATCAGAAATTGCCATGTCTTTTTCTCGTAATTAAGGATTTTGAGTTAGAATGTCCACAACATATTTTCATAGTAATTTCCTCATTCACACCCAGGAAGAAAGATGCTATACCAAATACAAACATGCCCAAGCAGACAGTACTTCTGAACAGTAATCATGACTGGTATAAATGTGCAAAATTAACCTCAAACCTTTAATCAATTTTTAGCATATTAGAAAAGGGAATAAAACTGGGAATAAAAGAGCTGTTTTACAGAGCTGATACTGTTTTTAGAACTAGACTCCTAAAACTTCCCAGAGGAAGATATGAAAGACAATGAAGATCTGTTTTATACCAGAGAGAAGAACTGAACTCACACAGTGAGCAAAGCGTATATTCTCCTGCAATATATACACATAATTGAATACTGGGGAGAAAAGTACTAATAACTATCTGACACAAGACTCCATTGTACCAAAAAAAGCAGATGAACATCCCATTCCAAATACATTTCAACTATTAGTTTCCTCTTGAAAGGATACAGAGCTCATAATAGCTCTTTGGAGATAACATAGAAGTCCGCAACTCCCCAAGCATGTTGGAAGCATGTTTCAGAGCATCCATGAGCTTGTTCTTGTCCTTCAGAGGAAGAAAGAGAAAAGCCTGTTAGAAATGACACTAGGCAACTCAAGAGGCAACTCACTAGGCAAATCTCAAGTAGTTTAATATCTAGCTTATATTACACCACCCACCTGAGGTGATAAGATGCATCTGAAGAAAGAGCTACAGTAATAAATCACAATACTAATGGCAGAAAAATCTAAAATCACTCTGCTTATGCAGCAATCTCCACTCAACACTCAGATTCTATCCAGCAAGCAAAATAGAACAGGTTCCCCTCCTCCAAATCTGGTCTGTCGTTTTGCTCAGATCTCACAGACCTCTTAGAAACCTCTAGGAGACAGACAATACACACTGCCATCATCGCCTTCCCCTCCTCACCCACAAAAAACACCTCACTGAAAGCCACTCCTTATTAGTCTGCATTTAAATTACACTTCTGGTGCATTTAATCACCTGGCATCACAGGATACAACCACAAACCTCTAATCTACCATTTATACAGACTTGAGCAACCCATCATAAGCAGTAGCAGTAAGTTTTGAGGGAGAACAAAAGAACTGCTAGTGTGACCCATTTAGTGTATTTATACTGCCACTTAATCACAGATAGCAGTGAAAAACACAGCTGCAGCTACTTAAACATTTCCAAAGCATTCCACTGAGCACAAACTGGAAGAGGTGTTACACTGCTTGCTACTGTCATTTGGCTGCAAACAAAGTTAGCTTGGCTAACCGCATGAAAACATATGGGAATATTTAAGTTTTCATTGCAACTTTAAGCAGTTTCTCCAAAAAAAACTGAGGCTTCTCAAATCCAGGAAAGCTATGTGTGATTATATAATCTGCCTGAATTGGCTACAATTCACAGATAAAAATCTCAGCACAACACCAGCCCCTGGTGTTTTCCAGTCACAGAAGAATTCACACGTCCATCTACAATTCATCCCTACAAAATTGATCCTACGCAGCCTCTCAGTCTGACAGTCACACCAAGAAAAGGCTACATGAAAAAAACAGAATGGTGGACACAAACAATGATCTCATAATAAAGTTCATCTTAGGTTTACTTAAATGCAAGCATATAAATTATAAAGGTGCATCTTTAATTTATCTTGTCAAATACTGAAGCAAAATCAGAAGACACATTTGAAGAATACCCAAGGCTCAATCTCAATGAACAGCTGCCTCATTTACTGTCAAAACTTCTGGCACAAAGATACATAAAGGGTTAATTTTCCTCACAGCACGAGAGATTGGTATTGATTTACTGTTTTATTCCTAGCAGACAAGAAGCTTCATTGCATTTTAAAGTCACATTCTTACCAAGCATCTCTTCATCTGGAACGACTGCACCTTCACAGCCTGAATGGCTTCATCCAGGAGTTTTTCCTGTTCATCCTGAGGAGATTGCTGTGTTGTTGGCTGGAGGAAAAAATAAACCAAACAGAATAGAATTCAATTATTTTTATGAAGCTGTTCATGACTTGACTAAACCTGGATTCCCACACTTTAGAATGCACTGCAAGTGACACTGCAGTGTGACCACTCAAGGATTGTCAGAAATAGTTGTTTGACATGTAACAGAGGAAGCTGAAGTGCCCTCCAAAAACCTGAGGGGAGGTTACAGGTAGCCTGTGAGCACCACTACCTCTTGGACAGCAAAGTCATAGGGGCAGAGCAGAGCCAACTTTTCCTTTCCAACATTTAGAGGTCAAGAATCCAGTGCAAGCATCTGGGAAGAAAAGCTCCATGAGAATGCAGAGACAAGACTGTGCTGAGAGGAAGCACTGCTGTTACTTCTGTCCACAGAGCTTCAAAGCAGTGCCCAGACCACACACTGCAACTGCACAGATGCTTTCTGTGCTCTCAAGTCACAAGTTCTCAACTGCTATTGAGCCACACCATTCCATTCAGCACAAGTTTCAGATAAGCAAAGGATAAAGTACAGTTAGTACATTCCAGAAGGTAGAAGCTACTTGCAGATTGGATCAGAAAGCTGAAGAGAAACAACTCTTCATATGTCCTTGTCCCAGTCACACTGTCAGAGTGACATTCTTGCTTCCCCTCAGAGAGGTATATTCTACACCTTCAACTGAAACTTCCAGTCTTTTGACTTTCCAAGGTTCATACTGCATTTTCTTAAAATATTAAATAAATCTGTTGCTTACATCCTCATATTTCCCCTCAATCCAGCTACAACAGGCCTTCCACTGCAGCTGCTACCCTACCCTCCCTCTACCAGAATGAGATCAGTTTCTACAAGCATCTTCCAGTTATTTGCTAACATGTCCAAATTTACATAGATCAGAACTCCTATGCAGTCCCCACCTGTACCCAGCCTTCCTCCTAAGGCTTTACAAGGAAACACTGCCATCCACCTCTTGTTCAGGACCAGCCTTCAACACTTCATTAGAGCATCTCCACTTCCCTCAATCCTGCAGTTTGTTTTCAGATGGCCCCTCTGAAATACTGCTGGAGACAAAAGCACTGATGCAGTATCCCAGCTACTTCTTCTCTAGTCTTGAAAAATACCAAGCACATAGTGATTTGCACAGCAGGTTCTCTGAGCCTTCAGCTTCAGTAAATTCTCAGCTATTTATACTTGTTCCCTTCATCCACTGTGCTCAGAAGGTCCCTGATTTCCTCCTTTAAACTGCATTTCAGAAACAAGCTAGAAGGCCATGAATTACATCACCCTAATGTTTTTAAAACTCTGTCTTCAGTACCAACTCCCACATGTTTCATGTGTGGATCCCCAGAAGTATCTGTTGAGGACTGAGATTAAAATTAAGGCCTTCATTGAAGCAGAGAAGTTTTATTTTAACACCAATTTAATGTTACAGAGCATTTCACACCCGTTACTTCCCATATTTAATGGGGTTCTTGTTCTGCAGTTGCAATCTTCCCACTATCCTTTTCCATGTACAGAAAACACAGTGCTCTGCAATAGTGTTCCTGCCTTGAGCATGTCCTAAGGAAACTCTGCTCTTGAAGCTCCTCAATCACCCAGCTGGACAAAACCAAGGCTGATCTGATCCAACACAGGTGACAAACCTGCTTCAAGGAGGTTGTACGAGAAAAAGGTTCTTCCAACCAACACTTCTGTGACTCTGGGTGCCTCACTAATACTCCAACTATGCACAATAACTAATTAAGAAGTGTATTTAGTCAACAGAAAAAGCCACCTCTGCTAATTAGAGTGACTGCACCTCTTACAAAGCTCTCTCTCTATATATAATTAATCAATGTGCAGGTCTTCCAAAAACGATTTAAGCATAAGGAAAAAGCAGCAATCATGGCTAGATGATCCCATTTCCCAGGCGATTCAATAGCTACAAACCCTTAGACAACCTCAAACTGTCAAACAACTATGTTCTGCCAGCAGAATTTTGCTGTAATTGCTGAGCTTTAATTATTCAATGGCAGATCAGACTTTTAAAGAACATTAAATGACAGTGCAGGCACTAGTGTGCAGTAATCAATATCAGAACATCACATAACAGACTTGCTGAGTTATGTCTATGCCAAAACTTTGGTTACACTCTACAGCCCCCTGAATCCATACCAGTGCTTTAGAGCAAACAAATCACTACTGAGTTGAATGCCACATGCTCTGACCACATCAAATCTCTGTTAAAGCACAGGTAGGAACGATGCAGCAATGATAACACTGACCACCACTTCCTAACCCCCTTCTCCTGATGGGCATTAAGTTTACAAAGCCACCAGCCCTGCTCTTCCATCCCCAGCTGTTCACGGGGCCAGACAGTGCTGGGAGAGCAGTGCAGCCTGTAAACCATCTAAAAGCTGCAAAACAAGGCCAGCTGATTAACAGGTTACCATTCACCTGGTTCAGCCTAAAGCCACATAAAACACTGCAAGCAGGGCTGTGAAAAGGCTTTTTAACATCAACACCAAGCCAGAGCATTACTGAAACATACACATATTTGCTACAGCTCCAAGAAGTATTTGGCTGAGTCCATGTGCATTGGTTTCCTTACTTTTGGTGTGCAAACACGTTGGTTACAGAATCATGGCTACAACAAGTTCGGGACTATACTTTTCATTATACCAGCTATGAGCTCAGCAAATACATTTGTATCTTCTTACAGAATTTTAACCACTGTAGTTTAGCAGCAGTTGGGTAAAAATTGGAGTTTCAATAATTTAGCGTCAGCTTTACATCAAACTCTGTCTGCATTAACAGAAGACCGAGAACACTTCCATTTCTGCTCTAATTTGAACAGCCAGGTCCCACGTTGTATTCAACACTGGGACTAAGTACTGAATTCATCAACAGAAGCATTTTCATATTAACACAAGATATTTATTCATTTCTTCAGTATCTCTCCAAGATACGGAGAATTAAGAAAGAGGAAAATTCAATTTGTATGTGTACTGATTTGAGGACTGAGGAGGTGATGAGTCTAAACAAAGATGTCTTTACTACAAGGGCACTATACTTCATGTCTGAAGAAAAGCCAGCTATAGCATTTTCGAGTGGCACAGGTAGCAAAATAACCTACACTGCTGTCAAAAGCACAACCACAGGAGCAGTGGTGTCACTTGAGGGATTGTCTGTAGCAGCTTTACTTCTGTAGGAACAGAAAACACCTTAACAGCAGCACTAGTGAACAAGTTCCAACTCTTACTTTTCAAAGTCTGAATATGTATCAGCTTACCCTTTTCTTCCAACTTCAGAAGGCAAGCTACTTTCAGCTTTAGAACTGCAGGGGGTCCCAAACATAACCTGGTTATTATCAAGTGATACACAAGATCACATCAAGACACACACATCCTACTAACACATGCCTGAAGTTTGAGGCTGTGGTGACAAAAGGCAAACGAAGGAAAGAGAACATAGAGCAAAAGCCTATCAGTGACATCCAGCAGAGCACACACTGGATCAGAACACAGTTCTGTCAGATTCCATGTTGAATAAAGCTGTTTATGTTCTGTATCTTATACTTAAATTACCAACCTAGTAACATAAGATGGTATTTTCAAGTGTCATTTTATCAAAAAAGCAACTGTGGAGTCCTAGGCCCACCTACAAAAACAATCTTGAACAACATCAGCTTTTGAAGTGGAAGACACTTTGACCCTGGGCAAAAGCAGCAGTACAGAATACCCTCCCTTGTAACTCCANCATATTAACACAAGATATTTATTCATTTCTTCAGTATCTCTCCAAGATACGGAGAATTAAGAAAGAGGAAAATTCAATTTGTATGTGTACTGATTTGAGGACTGAGGAGGTGATGAGTCTAAACAAAGATGTCTTTACTACAAGGGCACTATACTTCATGTCTGAAGAAAAGCCAGCTATAGCATTTTCGAGTGGCACAGGTAGCAAAATAACCTACACTGCTGTCAAAAGCACAACCACAGGAGCAGTGGTGTCACTTGAGGGATTGTCTGTAGCAGCTTTACTTCTGTAGGAACAGAAAACACCTTAACAGCAGCACTAGTGAACAAGTTCCAACTCTTACTTTTCAAAGTCTGAATATGTATCAGCTTACCCTTTTCTTCCAACTTCAGAAGGCAAGCTACTTTCAGCTTTAGAACTGCAGGGGGTCCCAAACATAACCTGGTTATTATCAAGTGATACACAAGATCACATCAAGACACACACATCCTACTAACACCTGAAGTTTGAGGCTGTGGTGACAAAAGGCAAACGAAGGAAAGAGAACATAGAGCAAAAGCCTATCAGTGACATCCAGCAGAGCACACACTGGATCAGAACACAGTTCTGTCAGATTCCATGTTGAATAAAGCTGTTTATGTTCTGTATCTTATACTTAAATTACCAACCTAGTAACATAAGATGGTATTTTCAAGTGTCATTTTATCAAAAAAGCAACTGTGGAGTCCTAGGCCCACCTACAAAAACAATCTTGAACAACATCAGCTTTTGAAGTGGAAGACACTTTGACCCTGGGCAAAAGCAGCAGTACAGAATACCCTCCCTTGTAACTCCATGTACAGTAAGGTACAAACCCCCACCTGAGCACAAGAGAAGCAATTTATAGCAATTATGCAGCTACTTAGACTTTAGAAATGTCTGAGCTATACCCACACCAGAGACACTGCAAATGTTGTAGGAAAAAAGGACAGTTGATGTAAGAGTTTTGCTTTACTCATTTTTCCTCTGAAGCAACAAGGAAGCAAGTGAGCAGAGGAGAAGGGACAGAGAACTGCCTCTCCCAGCTGCACCAGCAGTTTTTGCACAAGAGACAAAAGCTTTTTGCTGGCTTTGAGCACAGGGCTAGCATAGGTTACCACATGCAAGTTATGGAAAACTCACAGCAGATGAATTTGGAGGGGGGGTGAGGAAAGCTAGCTTTTGGTGTGGTTTTTTTTGGTGTGCTTTTTTTCATTCCTTCAATTTTGTTCCTTTGGCTTTTTTCTTTTTTTAACAAAGGCAAGTAAACTAAACTGTAAGTTGTGCTGGAAAACAATTTTTTAAAACCCAAAACAGCTTGAAACCAGCTGACCAGAATAGTTAATACAAGTTATCCTGCAGATAACAATTAGAGAAGTGTATTACTGCAGCAGCAAACATTATTCTGGATCATGCCTACCCTCACAACAGCAGTGACTCCTGAACATACAAACCAAACATCGCACCTATTGTGTAAGATTTATTCCTTTTCTAACACTCAGTTCCACGAGATTCATTTCTAGTTCCGTATTTGACACTGAGCCGCACTCTAGGAAGGGCCCAAAATAATGACCAATGAGCTGACTTATCTCACTTAAAGATCTGGTACCTTGGAGTACTCAATGACACAGTACTGAAAGAGAGCAGAGTTCAGGGGAGTTTGTCAAGTCTAAAAGCTCATGTTCTGACACAGATGCCTCAAGCTGCACGCAGACTATAAATAATAATGAGTAAAAGGTTTTGCTTCCATTCGAAAGTGCATTTTCATCTAATCTCCAAAATCTTTTCTTTAGTTAACTGATGTGCTTTCAGCCTGTTCCACAGGCACTTCCTTCTGTTTGCTCACAGGCCTGTACTGAATAGCACAACAAATGACATTTACCCAAGGAGCTTTTCCTGCCTCCTCCCAGATGGATGTTGTTAAACTACCTGCCAACACTGCTGAAACATTTCAAACGACTGCTGCCCAGGAGAGAGGCTGGGGGAGCTGCAGCAGCAGAGCAGCACGCTGCCAGCCCACAGGTGAAGCCTTGATGCACACAGTGCACTGCTGGGTAACCCACTGAGGGAATTACCCACCCCCCAAAAAAAGCACAAGCACTTGATACCATACAGGAAGCATTTCTCTGCAGCACTGTAGGCTCCAGAACTTCTATTACATCTCTCAGTATAGGAGCTCAGAGATAAACCAGAGAGATGAAAGCATTCTTCACGTGTTGAAACTGGTACTTACCGCTACAGGAAGCCACAAGACACTATTAAGTATTTAAGAGATGGACTTTTTATTCAGGGTATGATCAAAAGCCACCAGAGCCCTCTTAAAACAAGTCATGTTAAAGGTACTTAAGCATTCAGCTTCAAGGTTTAAACCAAGCTCAGCCATAGGAAATCACAGGGGAGCCTAATTTGGTAGAGGGAATTATCCCATGTTTAACACCTGTGATTATCCTATGTTCAACAACTGTAACTTTATTTT
Organism: Oxylabes madagascariensis; assembly: GCA_013400675.1. Taxonomy (NCBI): domain Eukaryota; kingdom Metazoa; phylum Chordata; class Aves; order Passeriformes; family Timaliidae; genus Oxylabes; species Oxylabes madagascariensis. Next base: position 74,066 of record VYZR01051822.1, on the reverse strand, counting down.
TTCTGAATCACCTGACAACAGCTATTCTTAGAAAGAAGCCACGAGACCAGACAAGTGTCTGGCCAGTTCCCATGGAAATGACAGGCAGAGAAAAGTAACTTCATTGCTGAATTAATGACTACCACAAAATATTTGTGTGGGGGACAGAGACTGGTGTGGCTATATAGATTCAGCATTTCTCATCACCCATTTCAGTATTTCACATTCCTCTTTCAAGTAACACTACAGGTTTTGCCCAGCCTCAAAGATACAGAGATCAACATACATATAACTTTAAAAAGAAAGTCTGTTCCAAAAACCTAAGAACTGAGCAATCCCTTCTTTACAAAGCGTTCAGTTATTTTCTGCCTCACTATCTATATACTGTTAGTACTGTTTACACGCCACACTTAGGTTAGTTACACATTGTGGTGGTTACAGTAAGTGCTGCTTAAAATTTTATTGAATATTACACACCACTGAAGGCAAATTAAAGATATTTGTGTTTTATTAGGAAATTTGCTTGTCCCCTTATTCTCACTGAGGATTGAAGAGTATTTCTCAGTATCCATTATTTCCATGCGGAAATTTCAGGTTGCACAGAATGAATGAGGCTGGAAAAATCAAGTCCAGCGTGTGGCCGAACACCACCTTGTCAAGCAGCCCGTGGCACTCGGTGCCATGTCCAGTGTCCTGTCCTTCCTTAAACACCTCCAGGGACCGCCACTCCACTGCCTCCGTAGGCAGTCCGTTCCAATGTCTGATCACCCGTTTTGTGAATAAATTCCTCCAAATGCCGAGTTTGAACCTCCCCCGGCACATCTTAAGACTATGCCTTCTTGTCCTCTCGCTTGTCCTATTGCGGACACCCTCGCCTCGCTGCCTCCCTGGTTAACAAACATCAACATTTGCGGCAAAGAGCGCTCATGAGCTGCGCCCACCAATGCACAACCACCTCTGCTACCGGAAAAGAAAGGAAGTTTACTCGGGAAGGCTACGACAGCAGCCTTGGAGGGTCAGGAGGGACTGGAGCGCAGGCTGTAGGGCGGACAGCCAGGGCACACGTGCACAGAACCGGCGGTGACACGAGCCCGCCTTTAACACCGGGGCAGTACGGCAGAACAGAGCCAAACTGACCGCCGGCACGGCCGCGATTTCCCAGTAAAAACACCGCCCTCCCCTGCGCCCCTACGAGCAGATGTGCTGAGCCCAGCGAGGCGGTGACCCCGCGCAGGCCGCGCTACCGCCGACACAACGGGCCCGGCCCGCACCTCAGCCCCGCCCGGGCCGGACCCTGCGGCCTCCGCGCNTCCTGCCCGGGTCGGCGGGTCCGGCCGGGCGGGCCCGGCACCGCGGCAGCGCCCGCCGCACCCCCGGGCAGCCGCGCCCGCCCTGGGTCTGGTGGGTGTGCTGCAAGTCCCGGGCCCTCGGGCTCGAGCAGCCGTGGCCGGGCCTGCCGGGCAAAGCTGCCGCTCCCGCTGCTGCTGCAGGGAAAGGGCAGCGTCGCCCCGTCAGCGCCCCGGGCCCTCAGAACCCCGGGCTGCGGAACCTTGGATCGAGCCTGTCGGACGTTCTGTCTGGTAGCTGTGGTTTTGACGAGGGCTTTGTGTTCTGGGTGTTTTGCAGAAAAGCTGAGGAGTACCTGCGGCTGTCCCAGGTGAAGTGCACGGGGTTAATGGCTCAAATGACGGCGACGAGCAGTGCTGTGATGTGCCTGGACCTGGCGGCGAGTTTCATGAAACAACCAGTTGACAAAGTAAGATTGAGTGTTTGACTTGGCTGGCTGGTGCATTCTGCCTGACTCCACAAAACCATTGTTCTGTAGTGTGTTGGGAGCAGGAATGGGAAATAATAACTAACTTTCCCCTAAATCCTGCGGTTTGCTGTCTTAGACCTTTCACTGTTCAGTTTGAAACAGTGAAAATTGAGATCACTATCATAGTCCCTCCACAAATTGAGCTTGCCTTGGTATTATTTCAACTTAATTTCAACCCTTGTAGTAACAAATAAATTACCAACAAGGAGGTTAAATTTAAGATCGGTTCCCTTTTACTGTGGGAAGAAAGCAATTGCTCCAAGAAATCTCTCACTGTAGACCTGTAAACCTCCATCTGTAAATCTGCCAGGTGAATAGCATTGAGCTGTCAAAATAATGCCTGGTATGACCTATTCGTGATTGTCCATTTACAGCAGAGGAGAATTTAATTGGACCTGACTCCTTGAATGTGTTACTCATGTCTTCAACCCAGATTTTGGTAATTTTGTCACTAACTACCTTGTGATAAAGGGGCCGTGTCATATATGGAAATGTCAAACCTCACTTCCAGTGAAACCATCTAAAAATATCACTGCATTAAAAGATGTGGCATTCCTAGGTAGTTAATCACTCTGTGTGCATTGAAAACATATCTATTCATTGCATAAATTTGTTTAATGTAGCAACTGAACTTAATGGTTGTGTTGGTTGCCTGATAAAGATGTTAAAAAGGAATCTTGCTAATTCTTGGGGCTTGTCTTTGGCTTCTTGACAGAGCTATTGTGTTAAACTCGCTGGTTTGAACAAGACCACCTACCAGAGCTCCATGAAGTCTTTGGAGTGTTTGCTAGAGGTGAACCAAAGGCTGGGGCTGCGAGACTTGGCTGTGCAGTTCTGCTGCTCAGAGGCAGTGAACATGGCTTCAGAAATCCTGCAGAGGTGAGGAAGCTCTTGTGGCACACTGGGAACCACAAGTAAGGTTCTTTGTTCTTTAGATGTGTAAAGAGCTTGATGTTTGGAAGGGCCAGATATCTCCTACTGAGGTGACTTCTCAGCGCTGAAAATCCAGCCATGAGCTGGGCCACCTTTTAGAATATCTGTTAGAAAGATTTAGTCTGTGAATCTCAGCAAGTCATTGTCTAACTTGGAATTTTTCAGCTGGGAATAGTGTAAAAAATATAGGACTCTTAATCCCTGTATTTGCCCATAGCATCACACTGTCATCCATTTAACTGCTGATCATGGCACAGTTCAGAAGTAATGCTCAGTAGAAATAAATTCTCCCTTTTGGGGATACAGATCTCTTAAAATGCACATCACTCTACCTGTAAAACTAGTAGGTGGAACAGTCCAGTGGAGATTCAACAGAGTTAACTAAAATTTTCCATTCTGTATCATCCGCTTTAACCAGAGCAGTCCCTGAGGAGCTCTGTTCTGCAGTGCTGTCACCCTGATAGCACACCTTTAAATGCTGTTAGGTCAGTGCACAAAGGCTGTGCTTGCTTGGTGCTGCTTAATACAAACTGAAAAAAAAATAGCCTGGGGCAGGTGGACAATAAAAAAGGACATTGTTCAGTGCTGCACATCCACTGTGTCATTTTCCATTTATGAGCCTTCCTCTCTGCAACATACATATTAAAGGAATCAAAGAAACTGTAATGCTCTCTTCTATTGTAGGATGGATTTATGCAAAGCATTTCACTGTAAATTTTAAGATGTTAGGGAGAAAATGCTGTGTGGATCAGGAGCAAAAGAAGTAGATTTTACTGACATGCCTTGATCCAGATCCCCAGTTTAAAATACCTCTTATTCCAGAAGAGGAGGTCATCCCAACCCCCTTCTTTCCCTCATCTGCTTTGCTCCTCTCAGCCAGTAGCAGCTGTTTCTGCTTGACTGGGTTGCAGAAGCCCAGGTGGTCCAACAGACCTGTTCAAGGTCTGAGAGCCACCTGGTGATGGATTTGAGAGCTCCCTGTGAGGCAGATCCCTGTCCAGTGATCACTTGCTGTTCCCAGGTATGAATGCAGCCTGTCCGAAGCACAGCGAGTGGACCTGGATTTCTCCAAACCCCTGTTCATAACGGCTGCCCTGTGCACTGCATGCAGGTGAGTGTGGCCTGGGAGACCTTCTGCAGGCTGAAATGCCTGCTGAGACACAGCCAGGGCCAGCAGCTCATTCATTTAGGGTCTTATTTAGCATATCCTGCTGCCCTGCTCCTGCAGAGGGAGACAGCTGGAGCAAACCAGGCCTTTCCTCAGAGTGAAGTCTTCAACGTGCACTGCACAAACTTACATGGCTTTTGGTGAAATACTGCTCAAGGTGCAAGAAGGGCTTCTGAGCAGCCATTCTGAAGAAGGAAAAACCCCAAGAGCTACACCATCCCATCCTGAGGGTGCTGTAGCATTTGGGAGATGGCTCTGATAGCTATAGGCCCATGTCAGCTAAGAGAGCTGTGACTCAGCCAGCACTTGGAAAGAATTTGCTTGTATGCAAAGATCTTCCTCCCTCAGCATTGCACCTTGTGACAGTCTTATTCAGCAGTACAGGTGGTGTGTAATTGCACAGCTTCTGACAAGGGCTCTCTTGACACAGAGTCACATTCAGCTTTTTGTTGTAGTGGCATTTTGCCCTGGTTCTCTGAAAATCTGAAAAGTTACCTTTTGCTGAAACAAGTCCTTATGTAAGTTGAACTCACCCTGAATTTCAGTTGAGCTGTATTGCCTGAATAGTGCAGGGGGTCTGTTTTTTAAGCAGGTTTGTTTCTGAGTGAGACAAGGATAGGTGGGACAAAAAGGTCAGGCCTGCCTTCCTCATTCTCACAGGCAGTGTTGGTACAGTAATTATCACCTCACCTAAGTGATAGTTGCTGGAGTGTTGCTTTGTACAGAGATAACTTTCTCTTGTAGGTGTTTGAAGCTAAAAGTGGACAAAACTAAAATGTTGGCTACGTCTGGAGTGAAAAAAGCAATATTTGACCGGCTGTGCAATCAGCTGGAGAAGATAAGCCAGCAACTCAGCAGTAAGTTTTTGGTTTTGTCCCTGTAAGACACCACACCCATCCCATGGCTTCACAGTGCCCCATCCTGTTGCCCTGATGATTTCAGTTTGATCACCTTCAGCTGTCCCCTTTCAGCCAAATCTGCCCATCCATCCCAACGTGTTTCCTGCAGCCCAGTTCCACTCACAGTCCTTGCTTCTGGAGAGGTCACAATAGCTTAGCAAGGACACAAACAGGAAAAAAAGTGGCAAGGACAAAAATAATATTTTCTTCTCTTCTCAAATGCTCACTGCTTTTTACAGTCTCTGCTGCTGCAATTTATTCCTTGCTTCTTCCATACTACCTGACCTATCTTGGATTCCTCCCTCTTGCCTGGTTTCTGCATCCTGTTAACATGGCAACCTGGCACACAAATTATCACAAACATCTTCCTCAGGGTGACTCACTCCTGTGCTTCCCTTTCCCCCACTGCAGGATTAACAAGCACAAACCTTGCTGTTCTGGTACCAACTCAGCCATTCCCTGGCACCACCCCTCCTCATACACTGTCCAGATGTCAGGAATATTTCTTGCCCATTGTTGAGCCTGCAGCTCTTTCTGCTCCTTTTTGTGGGGGAGAAGGCCTGAAATACTATGTGCCCTAATATCCTTGTATTTCTGCTGCTTCCTCTTTCTCCTTTTTTCTTTTCCAGGCTTTCATTTCTTACTTTCCCACTGAAAGTTATCCTCTCTTACTGTGTCTTCATACCCTGATGCTTTCTGCAACATGCTGCCTAAATCTAACCCCAAAGCTGCTACTTTCTCCTAGGCATGTCCCCTATAAAAACCCAATCATTACCCCAGCACTAAAGCAACTAAAGACAATTGGGAATTGAAAATAAGAATTCAGGGAAGAGTGTGCATCTGTATACCTGGATGGCCCCCTGCCTGTTGTGGGTATCTAAAAAAATTGTGGGAATGGAATAGAAGGGAAAGAAATAATTGATAATCCTGCCTGAGTGACCTAGAAGGGTAGCAGTGTGGTTTGGGGCAATGAACATGGTGGATCATTGTGGTTACCAATGCAGCAGCAGTTTGCTGCCCGCTAATTAAAGCAGCCAGTCAGTCCATGCCATACTTGAAGTGCTGGCACCTCTTGTAGAGCTTGAGCATCAGTCTGGAGCAGGGAGCTGCTCTGACTGGACAACAGGACTTGTGGAAGGTGGCACTGCCTTCAAAGAATTACATTTAAGCCACCCTTGGAGCCCCAAACACCATTCAACGCCAAAGCAACTTCCTTGTTTTTTTAGAAGAGGTTCCAGTGGCTGCAGAGACACCTGACAGCTTGCAGAGCGCCCTGGAGCAGTGTGAGCAGGAGGCTGGTAAGTTGTGCTTAGCTGTGGGTGAAAAGCACCTCACTGGAGTAGTTCTGAGCTTTCTTGCTGCTCAGTGTTTTAGTTGTACGGTGGGCCGTGATGCTCCAGCTCCCAGCAGCTCTCTCAACCCTGCACACCTTTGTGGGAGCACAAAGAGCCTGGCAGCAGGACAGGGCAGTTTATACTGAGTAGTCCCAGCAGAATGAAGGACAGCTGCTCTGTGCAGACACAGAGGTGCAGAGGTGACTGTCCCAGCAGGTGAGGGGAGCAGTAACCAGGATTGGAAACCACAGGGACAGCCCCCTCCTGCTGTCTGCACATTTGCTCACTGCCTGTTACCCCAGCAGCGTGCTGCCCGTGATGGCCTCTCATGGGCTTTCTTGTTCCCTCACAGACTCTGAAGAGGATGAGGAAATGCCATGTAAACGGCCAAAGACTGAAACAAATCAGGACTATGAAGAATGGAAAAAGAAAATCCTGGAAAATGCTGCTAAGACACAACAGACAAGGAGTACTGAGTCTGTAATGCCACCCAGTAATGTAACTGCTGCTTGCTCTTAATTTTAACTCTCCCTCTGCTCTAGCAAGACATCCAGTAGCATACGAATGATGGCTGCCTGGCAGAGAGCTGATTTTATTTAGGTTTTAAGTATTTAAGAATGTTATTTTTAATAAATGACACCACGGAGTGCTGGGATTCTACAGGAAGTGTGTGTGACTGCTCACCAGGCTGTGGCGTTAGGGGTGGAATAGCTTCATTCTCTTGCTGCAAGAAGCAGGTAACATTTTAATGCTACTTTAAGTGTAAATAAGTTGTAAGTTACAGGCCCTTGGGCCCCTGCCTGGAAGCAGTCAGTGAAATAAGAGGAAGGAGTACTAACAGTGCCTTGTTAAACTGCAAAGCCAGCAGAGAAATAAAGCCTTATTTTTTTAGTTTTTTGGGTTGTTTTTTTAATAAATATTGTTTAGTCAATGAATTTGACTTATTTTCATGTGTCTAGGAATGAAATCTCTTGTGCTTTTGTAAGGAGTCCCAAATATTCCAAGAAACAATAAAAGTACTGGAAGGAAAAGCTTTGTATCATGACATCATGTTCTTGGCACAGGTACTTGGAATGCAAAATAAAAAACATGGAGGAGATGCCTGTTCCTTCAGAAGGAAGATATCCGGAGGAAAAGGATGTTGACTAGATGACAGATTTTTTGTGTCTCACAGTCATAAGCTTAGAGGTCTTTGTTCCATTTCTCTTGTATATTTTCTGCCTGGCCCATATCTCTGGACCTACCCAGAAATACTTTGAGGTTTGTTTGGCAGGGGGGCTTAAACCAAAGCTGATGAATATTCTTGTTGCACTTTCATGAAATTTATTAGTATCAATTCAGAAATATACAGACCAATAAATACAATGACATTCAGCATGCAGAAACACTGTGGAAGGAAAACATGAACACAAGTGGGCCTTCATAGAAGGTGATAAATTACCAAGATTCTTCTCTGTCCCAATTCTAGAAATGCTGCAGAAGTCAGGACTATGCAAAGTGAGAAGCATTTGAGTGGAAAAGATAGCTAGACTAGAGTAAGCCAGTCTTACAAACCTCATCATTAGCAACCAACACTTCTGCAAATTCAAGGGATGTGAAAGTCCATAAAGTTCAAAGGAGTTTTACAGGTGCCTTTGCTGGAAAGCTACTTTTAGTAATAGTTTCCATTTTTCCTAAGAGCCCATCCAGTTCACACTGAGTTTTGCAGAATCCAGAACAGGAAACCACAGGTTTAATAAATAGTGTTAAACTTTTATCTGAGAGATTGTAAGTGGCTCCCACTCTACACAAAAGAGTTTAAAATCCAAAATAAGGTAATATTGTGAAGAAAAGGTTTAATGTTTAAGAGCAAAGTGAAGGGGAAAAAAGGGCTTCAACCTCCTAACTGGACTAAAGGCAGAGTCTGGCAACACTCTTGTTTCCCTGTCACCGAACCTATTAGAAATGAAACCTGTTTTGCATGTCACACCATACCAGCTCCTCAGACTGCATTAAAATTTCCAGAGAGGAGAAACAAATCCTCAAACTAAAACTTAGCAACTTAAGTGCTGCAGTCATGGATAATGAAAAACACTTACAAGTTTTAAAAACAAAATCTCTGGAACTCTCTTCTTTACAACATGAGATCTTTTTGCATAGACCCAACAGTCAATAGGTGATTTGTATTCATGGCAGTTTCACACATCTCCTTCCAGAAGTTCAATCAGTTCCGCTCAATTCAATTTGCCCTAAGAAACAGCAGCAGTGGACTGACTTAAGTTACTTCCAACCATGGTTCCTCATAGTTCCTAACTATGCAGTGACTATTTTTTCAAGGAGAGAGTAGAATAATAAAAAACCAAAACCATCCAAGCTGGAGTTGCAATAAAGCAGCTTCATGTTGTAGGGAAATTACCTTTTGGAAAGAAATACAGAAGAAAATGATGTCTGTATCTTCTAAGTAACAAACACCTGAGGGACAAGTTGTGCCACTGTGTAGCAGTTCCCTAAAGCTGGTAACACCCATACATCAGTCAGGAAGGTCTGCAGAGATCTGGTGCTTGGTGTGAGAGACCAGAAGACTGCCAGGGGTTTTCTGCTATAAACACACCAACAATACTCTGCAGAATCAAAGCCTTCAGCAAGAAGTCAGCCCCAGTAACAGCCATGTTTTTCCACCACTGTATAGAACAACTAAAAACTTGTAAAAACAAACAAAGTAGCTTCTGCTTTTAGAAATCGTGTGCCTCTTCCTTAAGGCACTTCTGGAACTGCAGCACTAACACACAAGATAATTGAGGAAGACAGTCCCAAAACATTATGTTATAAAACAGGGATAGAAATGTTTGGAGACACTGAGTCCTTCTTCCACGGTTTCGTGTCCATCTCCAGGAGTGATGGAGGTTTCACACAAGCTCACGCAAGCTTGACAGACATACTCTGAAATCTCTTCAGCCTGTTAGCAGCAGCCACCACATAAAAGTGTTTCTGTGAACAGAACAGAACAGTCCAAGCGTGAGCACAACCAAGGCAAAGGAACTTTTCTGCAGCTGACAGGGATTTTTCTTTCTGGTAAATTCATTTCCCTTTAGTGACCCCCAGCTTGTGTGGGCTGTAGTGGTTCCTGCACAGCAGCTGGCACTGTGAAGTTCTTCAGTGTTACTAGGAATTGTACAGTGATAGGTCTTTAGATTGTGTCATCTTTAAAATGCAAGTGCAGAAGTTTGCCACCAAGTAGTTGCAGTGCAGGACTGAAAAAAGTGTAAGCCTCTGGGTTAACTCCTTGGCAAGGAAATACAACTCCCCAGTGCAGAAGAGAGGGAAATGGTCCTCACTGAGTTTGCCTCACAATTCCACAGGCTTCCTTCTAACGAGATCGCTGTGTTCACCTTTTAGGATCAATTATCTATAATCAAATAGAGACTCAAGCACAAATTATTACCTATCGCTTCATAAAAACTTCATTTGAAAGGAGCCTGGGGTTACCACTAAGATGCTGAATGGATGGGTTTAAGCCCAATTTTTTTTCCTCTCTCCCACACTTCCATTCTGCAGGAGGCACACACTGCCTTAAGTTATATCCCTAATCCTTAGTGACAACAGATCAGTGCAACTGTTAGCAATGGAAAAAGTATAAAGAGAATGAACTTTTAATATAAAGTAGCATCTGAAGCCTCTGAACGTGTAGAAAGAAAGATGTAAAAAACTTCCAAACACCAGAAATTGAAACCAAACTTGCTAGAAATAGAAGCAATATCCTTCTGCAGGACAAAACACTTCATTTACAGGTAAAACTAGACTTCACAACTGATACTTACAACCAAGAATCTTATGGGCACCAGCGAGCCACCACACAAGAGGAGGGAATGGCTCTGCCTGCGTTGTGCTGATTTGCCCTGTGCCAGCCTTTGTGCATTTACCTTCCATGTCGTGTGGGCCACGTAGCTCTGTATTTACCTTCCATCTCCTGTGGGCCATGTACCTCTGTGCATTTACCTTCCATCTCCTGTGGGCCATGTACCTCTGTGCATTTACCTTCCATTTACCTTCCATGTCGTGTGGGCCATGTACCTCTGTGCATTTACCTTCCATGTCCTGTGGGCCATGTACCTCTGTGCATTTACCTTCCATGTCCTGTGGGCCATGTACCTCTGTGCATTTACCTTCCATGTCCTGTGGGCCATGTACCTCTGTGCATTTACCTTCCATGTCCTGTGGGCCATGTACCTCTGTGCATTTACCTTCCATGTCCTGTGGGCCATGTACCTCTGTGCATTTACCTTCCATGTCCTGTGGGCCATGTACCTCTGTGCATTTACCTTCCATGTCCTGTGGGCCATGTACCTCTGTGCATTTACCTTCCATGTCCTGTGGGCCATGTACCTCTGTGCATTTACCTTCCATGTCCTGTGGGCCATGTACCTCTGTGCATTTACCTTCCATGTCCTGTGGGCCATGTACCTCTGTGCATTTACCTTCCATGTCCTGTGGGCCATGTACCTCTGTGCATTTACCTTCCATGTCCTGTGGGCCATGTACCTCTGTGCATTTACCTTCCATGTCCTGTGGGCCATGTACCTCTGTGCATTTACCTTCCATGTCCTGTGGGCCATGTACCTCTGTGCATTTACCTTCCATGTCCTGTGGGCCATGTACCTCTGTGCATTTACCTTCCATGTCCTGTGGGCCATCTAACTATATTTACCTTCCATTTCCTGTGGGCCATGTATCTCTGCAGCAGCAGCTGGGACTTGAGGCGCAGTCGGGACTCCCGGGCCTTGGCAGGGAGGTTGTTGAGCCACTGGTGCCTCAGACACTGCGTGGCGCTCATCCGGCAGCTGTGGGGAGGGAGCTGCCGTGAGAGCCCAGCCCTCTGCTCCCCTCCTCAGTGCTCTGTGCCCCTCCACTGGTGACAAACAAACTGCCTCGAATGAAGGGACACGAGTGCAAATGCTGTCCGTCCCCAACAGCATCCTGCACTCCCCAGCAGGAGGGTGAGCGGGATGAAGGACTGCTGTGGTTAAGTTCATGAGGTAATGTACCACTTCATTATGCAAATTCAGAACTTTGCTAACAGAAAAGTAACATTTGTGGTGTTATCTGTCTGTCCCGACAGCACAAGCTCATTCTGTGCCTCATATTTCAAAAGCACAATTGTCTATTCACCCTAAACTTGGATCAAGCTGAGCAAACTTTATACCCTGACATCCGACAGTGGCCCGAATGCCATAGCCTATCCTAAAAGGTTTGAGAAATATATGGTAATAGAGAAAATCTTGAGGTAGAGGTGTTAAGAAAAGAGTTTAATTTGCCTTTTTTCAAATCAAAAGCCTCCTGAGCTCTGAGCTGTCATTGAGACGATGAAAAGACAACTCCTGCCTGCTCACCCCGATTTCAGCAGTCAGGGGAGGGGGCTGCAGGAGGGCAGAGGCTGCCACAAACCCTGTGAACAACTGGGCCAACTAATCACTGCTCTCTGCAACTCCCTGACAACACTCCTCTCTCACATACTCATTTCATTCACAGCTTCTAACCAAACTTTGCAGAGTGTCTCTCTGGACACCCTAATCCTATTGCACAGAAAAATTGAAGAATCTGAAGTTTACAGTTTCACAGCAAATCATCAATACAGTCGGAGAAAAAAATCCTTAGATCTCTCCTGCTGGCAATATGCTAAATTTCAGTTAATCCTTTGTTTTTCATAGGAACCTATTGTTCTAAATGGAATTAGTACTAGAACTGATTTGTCTGATTTAGGTAATGCTCTGGAAGTTGTTAATATTCTAAGCACTTCTTTGAATTCCCCTCAAACACACAATCTGATACTGTATGCATCATTTCCTGATTTGACTAGTTTTGTATCACTTCTCAGCATGAGAAAAATTTCTGTATCCAGCCAACCCCCCAGCCATGGTCTGACATCAGTATCATCCTCATTCTCTGCTTCGTTTCACACTTTTTATGTCAGTCGAGCCAAGAATGAGAAGCGACAAGCAGAGTTAAATTCCGATATCTCCCTAAAGTCTATAGGCCACTTTGGAAGAGAACAATGCACATTTCCACAGCTGCAGCTTCCATTTATCCTCCATGGCATTCAAGAGGCATTTTCGCAATTTCTGTCAAGGCTTGTGACAGTCCAAACTACCAATAGAAATAGTTTTTGCACAGAGAAGCAAAAGCTTTAGAGACAGATTCCTATACTGCAGATCCTTCCAGATTTCCTGTGTTCTGCCTGTATTGATGCTACTGTGAAAAGCATCTTTCCTCACTCCGGGTACACAGACACTTTCCTTTAAAACAGGGGCTTCTGAATCACTGAGGAACTGCCCAGCAAGCCCAGAGCCTGCACACAAATATGTCACACAGTAAGTTCTCATTGTTGGCTGCAATCCAAACAATTGGCTGGTAAGAATTTAATATCATTAAATGTGCTACTGTCCTCACAATCAGACACAGAGGTACCTTTTCTCCTTCACAAGCAGTCTGGAAACAAAGTCTTTGGCATCCTCTGAGAGCTGTTCAAATGCTTCTGCATCAAAATCCCAGCTGCAATTGACTACATAATTCATTGTCTCCGCATCGGTCTCTCCCAGGAATGGGGACAGGCCACTGAGCCTGAAAAAAAGAAAGATGGGGTGGGAGGAGAAGAGCAGTTATTATATGCAAGGTGTGTTTTTCCGTCTATGAATCCTCTGGTTTATAACTGTTGTTATCTTACAGAGGGAAAAGGCTCTCAGCTATGGAGGGTTCCACTTCTCAGTCCCTGCCACGATAAGACAACAGTTTAGGGCAATGAAGAGTTGTAATTTAGTGTTACCCCCTGGCAGTTCCCTCAGGTCGATAGATCCCCAGGGAATGGATTCAGGAGGATTTAGGTAATCCTTCAGTGCTTTCCCAACAAGGAAAGGTAGAGGGACTCAAGAGCTTTCCCAAATCGGGGCCAATATCCATATGTGGCTCAAATTAAACAGAATTCTGAACAATAAATTACTTTTAGCAGTTTGTCTCTAAGCCCAGATTTATTGCTTCCATCATTTAATACTTCATCCAATTGGGTTTTGGCTAACATACAAATTTAAACCAGAAATTTATCCAGTTCACAGAAAATGTCTGGAATGATTCTGGGATGCAAAATAAGCTCATCAGAAGGTAGAGACTTTGGACAGACAAGCTGTCCATAGTTGCCATCCAGATAACAGAGAAAAGCTTTAGCCCTGTTCATGACAGGTAATTTCTTAGACCCATGGCCCTACACAGATAATATTAATTCTCCTGTGCAGATGCACACCAAGTCTAAGATTACAAAATGATCAGACTACAAATTTAAAAATTATTTTGAGTCCTCAAAAACACCATCAAAATTAAAATTTTCACATATTTTGGGCAACTTTTCAGAGTTAAAAAAAAAAAAAGACCTGACCCATTTTACTTTGCAAAGTAAGATGATAAGGGAGAAGAACATTTACAGATTTATCAAAAGGATCACTTGTTGTTTAGACACTTTGGACACACAGCGAGGTGCCTCTGCATGAAAAGCTGGGAGTTTTAACAGAATGAATTAGGAGGAGTCACAGCCAGATGGGCTCAGGGGCTGCTGCATTCCTGCCCTGCAGGCCCTTGCAGCCAGCACAGGAGCCCTGCAGCCAGCACAGGAGCCCTGGCAGGGCACTCACAGCATGTAGGTGATGACCCCCACGCTCCACATATCCGTGGGGAAGGAGACAAAGTCGTAGTTCACCACTTCAGGAGCCAGGAACTCAGGAGTCCCAAAATTCACCTTCAGCTTCTCACAGGGTTTGTACCTGTACCAGGAAAAGAGCCACAGGTGAGGAGCTGGGGAGCGCATCTCACCACGGGAAGGGCAAGGCAAGGCTGTAGGGAGCGTGGCAGGGGGGCAGAGCCCAGTGTCCAGGCAGCACTGGGGTGACCTCAGGGGAATATTCCATCATTATCCCTCTGCCAGACCAAAGGCAGGAGGAAGAACAAGGACACTAAACCCTGCAGAGGGCTCCCCCAAAGAGTGGTAGCAGCTTTACTCTCTGCCAGGCAGCACAGGATGCTTTCCAGCAGATGTTGTCCAAAATCCATAAAACATAAAACAAACAAAGCAGTTTTGATTACACAAGATTCGGAGAGCATTTGATTAGTGGGATGCATCCAGCTGCAGCTCAGGGTGAACATCTGCATCGCAGATGTGAACACAATGTAACCACTAAGGTGGGACTGGAGAGGATTATTTGGGCTCAGGAACAAGTGACAGTGACCCCATACAGGGGAAATGACTCCATTCTTTTTGCTAAACAGGGAAGCAGTAACAATTGCCACTGACAGCAGTTGGAGTAACATCTGTGTTCAGACAGAACAAACCACTAAAGCACTGCTTGTAAATCTCTTTCTCCTGGATGATCTTGTTCGCAAAACTGCTTCAGTAGAAGCTTGTATCTTTACCTTCCGAATTTAAAAACCAAACAAACAAAACCTCAAACTCAATGTACATTTTTTTTCCTTTCACAAGGATTTTATGGATACAAAGTCCTTGAACAGATGCTTATATGCAAGCACACAAATATATATATGCATGAATGTATCAGCTTTTAGGTTAAGAAAAATCTCAAAGGGTTTAGAAAATAATTAGGGAAATATTATTGTTCTTACTGTCATAGTAATAGAAATAATTCCTTTTTATTCTAGAGCAATTTACTTATGCTCTCACAGCTTTTCCTTTAACTCATGCAAGCAAAATAAAATAAGGGAGAAAAGTCCCTATTTTTCTGAGGGTTTCCTTTTCCACATGGGATGGTTCAAACATGCCTTTTTTTTTTTTTCTTCAATCAACTTAGCTACTTAAAGAGTTTAGCAGATAATTTCTACAATTAGAATGTGCACCATGAAATCCTGCAATCAAGAAGTCTCTGGGAGCCTTCACAGAGTCCCTAGAGTAAAAGCTCTAGATGGGGGAATAATTTTGAGATAATTAGAACAGTAGTAAAGCTTTATCCAAGAGAAATGTTATTTGAAAAAGTAATTAGATAATTAATGCACACAGAAGAAAACTCATGCCTGCAAAAGCATAATGCTTAGCTCACTCACACAGAATTATTACAGAGCCATCAAAACACTACCCCCCACCAAAGAACTACCAGAAACAGAGGTTTGTGGTTTGATTTGGTTTTGTCTTTTAAAATAATTCACAACTGAACTTTCTTACCTCCTTGCTAATCCAAAGTCAATAATTTTAATCTGGTTTCCTGTGTGATTTACGCAGAGGATGTTTTCAGGCTGCAAAAAGAGAAGAGGGTATTTTGAGTTAAATGTTTGAGAGAGATACCTAGATAGTAAAAATTTCCCTCCATAAAAAGCCACAAAAACCAGATCAACTGCAGCCCAATTTTTTTTTTCCCATGAGAATATTTTTCAAGGTGAGGAGGGGTGTGATGGGGTCCAAACATGTTACAACTGCAGAACTGTCTATGAGCCAGCCTGGCCTAATGTCATTTGTGCAAGGTGCTAGATAAACAGGCAGGATAAGAACACTTTGTATTTCTGTTTAAAAATATCAGTTATTAAGGGACCATTAGGAAAACATTGCAATTTTTGCTGCAGGTTGGTTCCAGGCAGTAAAAAGTACGAACTATAGAAGGTGATTGATCATGTATTTGTACTGTTAAAAGGGGTAGAGGAAATGGAGGGAAGATTGTGGGCATTTCTAGCCAAAGAGATTTTGGGTGGGGTTTTTTTGCATTGATGATAAAAGGGGATTGTTTAATGCTACAGAGAATGAAAAGCTTCTGATTTAAGAAAGGCAAAAGCCCAGAATCCTGATGATTCCAAGCAAGCTATTGAATAGACATTGGGAAAAAGTAATCAGTCTCTAAGGCTCCATTCATTGTAGGTATTAAGCCTATTCCTTCATGACGTGAGCCCATGAAATGAGAAATTACTCCTCAGTAATCAGAGACTCTGTGGTGCCTAAACCAGCACCACGAAAGCACAGAGGGCACAAACAACTGACCTTCAGATCTAAGTGGAGAATGTAATGCTGGTGCAAGTAGTGCACTCCTTCACAAATCTGTTTGGTGAACAGGATGGCATCCAGCTCTGTCAGATGGTAATTTTCATCTGTGATCCGGTCAAATAATTCCCCACCATCAAGACTAAAAGTATCACATAGAAAAGGATTAAAAACTCTAAAATCTTGCTTCAGCCCGATTTATTTTCAGGTTGGGAATTAGGCTCTGTAATTGAGGGTCCTAACAAAACAGCCAATATAAAGAGTATCAGCTGCCTCAATGACTTCAAGAGACTTATTTCTCTTGAAATTAAGTATCAATCTAAATTCAAAAATGGGAAAGTTGTCACTAGTGTTTGGGAGAATACACGTCAAACCCAAACCCACGTGACCTGGTGATCCTATGGGACCTGGAGAACCTTCAGGGACCACTAAAGTATCTGTTATTCACTCACCTTACTAGTCATGGGAAAATAAGTCTTCAACCTACAAAATTTACTAAATGGAACTTCTCAAACTGAAAGCTGTTTCACATGAGCTGACAACTGAACTTTATTCTGCACAGAAAATTAATCAGAGATAAAGCTCTGACAAGCCTTTAACCTGAAGAAATTACCTTTCAAACATTGTTTTTTTCCTTCTGAAAGTGAGATCAACTCTCTCTTAGGCTGGGAAACCACTCACTTCTTCACAGCCCAGAATTATCATTCCCTATTTGCTTTAGCGACCTGAGAAAACCCAAACATCTGACAATTCCTGAGATCATTTAAACTTACTATTCCATGATCAAAGTGATATTATTTTTGGCTTCAAAAGCATCATAAAGCTGGATCAGATTCACGTGATTTAACTGGTTCATGATGTTAATTTCATTTTTTACTTCCTCCTGAAAAAAATAAAGTAACAACAAAAATGAGCGAAATACGCTCCTAAATTTCAACATAACAGAACTATTTATAAAGCCCAACAACAGCTACATTACAGATCTCAAGGGGATTGGGGGTTTAATCATGAATACAGGAGATGATGAAGAATCACACCAAGCCCAAGATTTTGCAGTATTTGATGGTACCCAAGGATGAGCTGCCCCTCATGGGGCAGCTCAGGGCAGTGGAGCTGGGTCTGGCAGGCAGGGCAGGGTCAGAGCTCCCAGCACTGTGGTTACCTTCTCTTTGGCTCCTTTCACTTTGATGATTTTGGCTGCCAGGTTGAGCCCCGTCGATATCTCCGTGCACTTGTGGACTTGCCCAAAACGCCCCCTGTGGGTGCCAAGGAAAAGATGGGAAAGCAGCTCAGCACAGCTCAGCACAGAAACCTCTCCTAGAACTATTCTTATCATGAGCAAAAATAGCCCAGTACAAAGTGAACGGAGTCGAGTGGCCAGCAGCATGGAGCTCCTCTTTCTCTCAGCTTATGAAGGATTAGTTTTATCTTTCCAGCCAGTTGTTCAGTGCTTACATTAAAATATTAAGCCCTGTTGGTCCTGTTGTATGAGGTATGATGGCCTGGCCATGCTCTGGCTCCCTTCTGTAACTGGACCCCCTCGCTGTCCTTCAGGGATGTGTTAGTGGGTATATTAACAAGGATATTTCTGTCCTGATCTCAGAACTTTTTAAATGACCATAAGACCAGTAACTGTAGCCCCTCCACAGCCTGCATTTCTGGCGTGCTGGAAATTCTCCCCCATGTCACGCAGATATGTTAATGCCCCTTGGGATGGTTCCTAAACACCATCTTCCCTGCTGTTGCATCACATTGCTTATGCTTATTAAGCCATATTTGTACGTGGATCAATGTGTAAATCAAACCTTCTTGTCACGTAAGTAAGGATACGAGAATACAAAAGCTGAAGCAGCTGCAGACTTCCTATGAGTGAAAACTAACCATAAGGTCAGAGTAATTATAACTCTTCCTTAGTTTTCTTCCATGTGCAGCTCGGCACAGAAAACAAAAGATTTTGGAAGCTGTCTGACCTAATGGGCTTTGTTGACTTTTCAAATGCTCTGAATCTGTCTGCCTTAAGGGTACAGGTTCTTCTCACAACACTGATGCCAGGAGTATTATAAAATGAAAAAAACAGTCACCAGGATGGCAGTCAGGCACCTGACAATGGGGCTAGGGCAGAAACCAGCAGTCTAAGGGACATCCTTGATGTAGGAGCAGCTGTGATCACCCAAAGACCTCCAGGATGAACCCAGTCCCTCTGGCTGCAGAGAGCTTGTCTGTCCCTCACACGCACACCTTGGGGCCAGCTGCAGAGCTCTGCANCATTGAAAGCAATTTTGTAATTAATCTCCAGGTATCTCAGGCTGCAATTTAACATGTATTCAGCTCATCTCGAGCCCTGTTCAGAACGCCAGAGCAGTCAGGTCATCTGCCCATGTCTGTACATTCTGGAACATACACACATCTGTGCTGCCAGGAGAGAGCATTCCCTGAGACAGTGCAACCAAGTGTTCCCTCAGGAGCCAAGATCCATGGCCAATAACACAACAGGCCACAACAAGAAACATTTCCTGCAGTGCTATGCTCTGTGCTCTGTATCTCCAGCCCAGAGTTGTTAAAATGTGCCTGGTTTGCATGCTCTTTCTGAAGGAACAAAGGTTTCATCAAAAGAAAATGGATTTTTTCAAAATTCTTGTACTTCCCATCACACATACACTTCATGCTATTTTATTTTAAATGATTTTTTTTTCTCAAACCACACTTTAAAAGGCAAGTTCCTATTAAAAGAAAAAGAATCTGTGAATTGTTATTCACATAGTCAAAGGTACCCAATGCAAATCGCCCTTGGAGTGTAAGATGTGGGTGTTCTACTGAGCACTGCTCCTGCTCTTATTGTCTATACAACAGGCAGGAACAGCACAAAATCCTCAATGTACAAGTTTCAAGAGTAACTGTGAGCAACTTACCAATGATTTCTCCTTGAGAGAGAAGAGCTCTGCCAGCTTGCAGAGACTTGGTCTTCTCTGGTGCCCCTCCTGTACACTGCTGAGCATCGTGTCTGCTTCCTCCTGCAGCCTCAGATTCTCTCCTCTCAGACTTGGTACCTGTTGGGGATTTTTCTGCTTTTGCTGTTTCTTGATGGGTTTTCATTTCTACTCCTGCATCTTTCACAGGCACCTTTGCAGAAGTATTCTGTGAGGTTATGGGCTTGCATTTAATTTCTGATTTCTCTTCAGCTTTTTCACCTGCTTTGGGCTTGCTCAGGAAAAGCTGTTGCTTCCCTGTTTGAGGTGCAAGTTCATTTCGTTTATTGTCCCCTTTAACTTCTGAATTTGGCTTGGAGCTGATGTTTTTAGGACTCTGTTGAAGTTTTAATTTGTCAGGCAGCTGTTTGACTCCTTTTAAGTCTGCTGGTGTGGATTTCACTTTGGGACTTTTACCTCTGCTGTCACTCACGTTCCCCTCCTTGGCCATCTCAGTCTTTTCTTTCATGTCAGTCATATGTACACTGATGGATATCCTGCAGAGCAAACAGGAGACATTTGATACTGATGCAGGTGGCCAGCCTGGTTTTTGTACTTTGTGGGGGAAGAAAAATCTGTAAGTTTCCAAACTCATAAATTTCTATAGTATTGATAAAACCTAACTGTACCAGTCTTGCAGGCAAAGCCTCACGAACACCAAGGGGAGAGCACCAAAAGCATGCTGATTCTTTTCCTGTGTCTTCATCTCTCTACATGTCTGCCCTTCTGCTGAACAAAATGTCTCATCCTGCAAAGAGTTAATCCCACATTTGAAAACTTACCCACTTTTTGCAATTATTACAGTTGGTCTAATAAAACACCACTCATCTGGGCAGAGAGAGGATAGTGATTGCCTGCACAAATTACAGGCTGATTATCTAAATGGCTGGCTGCTCATACAGCTCCACAAATCTGATGGTTTGTATCCTTTTCCAGCTGGCTGACCTGCACACTCAGCCATCTGTGCCTGGGTCTTCTGATGGGATAGCATTCTTTCCACAGCTTTCTCCTAAGAATCTAACTTTGATAAACTCTCTCACTCCATCAAATCTATTTTCCTTGACATTTTAACTACTGGAAAAGTTTAATGATTTTTCCCCTCTTGTGTTGCCTAAAAAGAATACAGGTTAGAACCAATTCTCTGCGCTCCTAAACTCCATCAAAGACATTTGTGTGATAATGTTTGAGTCAACTGTTACTGCTCCAACTGTCATGAGCAGTCTGGTTTTACCGAGGCTGAATTGAAACTTGGGAAGTTGTAAAGCAGATTTTATACAATGGCAAATGAAGAGTTTCTGAGGTCTGGGAGAGAACGTACCTCATTTTCACAGAGGTTATTGCCTCTTTTGGCGGAGCAACCTCATTACAAAAGATGTTATGAAAGAAAATGTCTCTGCTTTCGTAAAACAAGAGTCTGAAATGTCTCATTTTCTGCACCTTTAATGCCCTGGTGTTGTGCTGTGGATCTAAGCTGCCCCGGTGTGAGCTGTGAGAGCAGCTGAAGCCAGCTCTGAGCAAACACTTCCTCTGCTATCTAGACAAGCCTGAACTCAGTGGGACTCTCGGGCATTTCTCCAAGCTGGGGAACACAATGTTCCCTTGACGCCTCTGAGTGGGCTTGCAAACTTCATTAAAAGTTGCATCCATTTTAGAGAGGTGTTTACCACCCAAGTGACTTCACACTCCAAACCATCACAGTGCCCTGGGCTGCAGCTGCCCCTGGGGTTTACCCCAGCTTCTGCCTTCCAGACCTGCTGGTCTCTCTCATCCTCAACCCAAAATCGGGCTCAGACACCAAATTTGTACAGATGAACAATGCAGAAATTCCCCATCCAAAGTCACGCATACATTGGTGGGTGTGTATGGATGAGTGTCTATCACCCCCACACACACATATATAAACCACTTTACAGCCACCCACTCAGACAGAGAAGGCACTGGCAGTTAAAATCTGCCTCAGAAGTTCCATTTGTTGGGGTTTAGTTGGTAGGGGTCTTTTGGTTGTGGGATTTTGTTTTTTGTTGTGTGGGCTTTTTAAATTTTAAATAAATGGGATTAAAATAAAATCCTAGATAAATAACCCAAAGGAAAATGGACTATGAAATACCTATACGAGGAAAACATTAGTCTGATAGAGATGAATAAATGAACAATCTTTAGGTGACCAAGACACTGAAAATACTGAGGACAACAAACACAAGTTCTTTGGTTTTGTCATATGCTAACAAATATCTCAAATTCCTTTCAGCCCCATGGCTGTAGAAACCAAGGAGTTGGGAGGGAGTAGTGGTTTATAACTACTTGAGCTCCTCTGTGGTGGTCACCTTTCTCTGTCAGCACACAGAAGTGCTGATACCTCAAACCCTCCCTCCCATCTGAGCCCTGGGCTGCACAGAACTTCACACAGGGCCCCCTGAGCCTTCTGCCTTAACCCTTGTAAGGTCTCTCCACTCCCATCCCATCAGGCAGGAGCTGCCTCCTTTAATGGCCTGGCTTTCCTTTCCTCCCTCCCAACACGTGAGAAGGTTTCAGGTCACGCACAGACTCCCAAGGCCATTACCTGGTATGTGTCACCTCACAGCCCGTGTCAGATATAGCCCGGGATGTGGAGGGCACAGCTTCCCGGGATGCCGCGCTCGCTGCTGGAGGTTTGTTTTCATTCTTCCCAGCCTTCTGATGAACAAGCTGCCTGTGGCACTCATCAGGGCGTGGGGCTCTGTCCGTGTTCTGTGCTGTAGCAGGAGCATTTTGGCTGTCTGCATGATCTTGACGTACGAAGGGAAGACCGTTGTGTTGATTCAAAGCTTTGACGTCGATGTCCTTTTGCTGTGGATAGCTCTTAGAGCTCTGTGTTTTGCCAGCACCTTCTACCCCCTGCTGCTGTGCTGTCCTGTCTTTAAGCTGGGCTTTGGAGTCAGATTTGTGGGCTACAGCACTGGAAGTGTTCACCTTCTCACATGCTCCTTCGTTTTCATCCAGCTTTTTCACGCTTTTTGTCTCTGAATAAAATAATCCATTAATAAACTATCCTTGGCAAAAGTGATGGCAAAACAGAGAAGAAATAAAGCAACGCACCTCTCAAAATAACCTACAGAGTTATATCTGAAAAGATAGCAAGAATCTCCCAAAAGGTCCAAAATCCTTACACCATCAGGCTTGAACCATCATGGCTTAAAACCAGAGATTCACCTGCTCTGGTGGCTTTCCAGCAGTGCCACAGACTGAACTTGGATTCCTTAAAGCAAACAAAAAACCTGCAAGACTCAAGTTCATTGTATCTAAAATCTGAATTCACTTTTTGGGCAAACATGAGAGGTAGTGTAAGGCACTGAGGATTCTGCAGGACTCTCCTGATGCCAATGCAGCCTTCTCCCCTGTTAGAGGGGTAGAGACACACCCAGCAAGGCTCCAAGGGACACTGGGGTGTGAGACAGTGCCCACTTGCAGTTTCCACAAAAGGACTAAAAGGTTCTTCATTGCCTTCCCATGACAATGGCTGTGATTATTGACATTCAGCATGCCCACATCACCAGCAACCAAGGTTTGCTCACGACCCCATCTCACTTTTGAGTCAGAATTGTGACCATTTGCTTTGTTTTTGTCACTTCCAAAACGATGAAGCTAAAAAGGGGATTACCCATAAGGCAAAGGATTCACTGACAATTTGTGAAGACAAC
The DNA here is from genome assembly GCA_013400675.1 of Oxylabes madagascariensis. Taxonomy (NCBI): domain Eukaryota; kingdom Metazoa; phylum Chordata; class Aves; order Passeriformes; family Timaliidae; genus Oxylabes; species Oxylabes madagascariensis. The sequence goes on along the minus strand of VYZR01051822.1, from coordinate 51,303 downwards.
AGCATGACAGGGCCTGCTCAACATCACATTCACCCCTGTCCCTGTTGCAACTCCACAGGCATTAACAGTGGGTGCAACAGGGCAATGCCCTGACAGAGGCACCCGAAATAGGAATCTGGCCCTGACCAATGAAACTTGCTGATCAAAAAAAAGATATTCCCAGTGTCAACACGTCTCTTTTTCAGAGAGGGGGAAGAGGGAGGGCTGCTTTGGCCGTATTAATGGAAAAGGACTTATTAGGTTTGCTATGTGATAGGGCCACTATCTTCACAGTATCTCCAAACAAGCTCTGCTCTCTGACTTCAGCTCACTGAAAGCCAACTCAAAAAACCCCAGCTCTTCAGCAAAACAAAGGTGCTCCTTTTAATTTCTTTATCGTCTAGCTTTTTGTGGCACTTGATCCTGGGGATAAATCATCTTGTTAAAGTGGTGAGAACAATTCTATTTTTCCAGTACTGAGGGGCAAAGTTACTCAGTTACATTTGAGTAATTCAGGTAGTGGGAAATAGCAGGCTATTAATTTCCAGTTTGTCTGCTGCACATTCTAGAGTCAAAGCTTGCAGCATGCCTGGAGTGATACATACCTTCCAGAGGCTTCTTGCTTTCAGTCTGGGTTCCTCTGTTACTAAACACATGCTTAGGTTTTGCACCACTCTCCTCAGACTTATCTTTGGCCTAAAAATGACAGGGGAACACAGAAATTACAGTTACAGCCAAGAGTGCCTATTTCCCACTAGTTCCTGCAACTACGTAGGCCTTCAGACTGTAAAATGGACAGTTACACCTCTCCTGAGTTATTAGTCAGGGCTGCGTTTACTTCCTTCTTCCAATCTCTCCCTGCCTTTGCAGGCAGGCATCCTTTTAAAACATCACAACAGATTAATACATTAGCCCACTGTTTTCCAGAATTTTCACTGCCAGGGTTTTTGCCTCCTGTCATCTTTACTCACATTGATTAAAAAATATGACATGTGAAACATGAGACAGTAGAAAGGAATGACGCTGTATTTCTGTTGCTTTTTTGGCTGGTGACAGAATGAAAAGTAATGTTTCTGAATACGTTTGTCAAAACATATTTGTCTCAAGGTATCAAAAAATTCATTATTTGACCTGACAAGAGGTGATACCAAAAAAGAACCTCTAGGTTTATATCAACTCTTGTGATATACTTGACATTTCACATGTCACCTTTAGAGTGATTAAAAACAGAAGCAGATTTTTATCTTTAAGCAGTTTTTCCCCAATTAATTTGGAGGAGGGATATTTTGTAACAGGACCACTAAAGACTTCACACAGCAATAGGTGGGAAATCAAATTACAAGTGACTTCTATGTAGCAAAAAGCATTACACAAAATTAGGAAAAGGCATAATATCTCCTGTGGTTGGCATAGTTAAAAATCTAATGATGATCTAGCCTCCTATCCTGATTTGTACAAGCAAATAAGCAACATGTAAAGTATTTCTGCAGGTAATTGATTACAAGACAGCTGCACGTCAGCCCTTCACCTGTTAGTAAAAGCAGTTAAGGATTTCATGCACCAACCCTTGATACCGAACAGAGCCTCCCCACCTCCCCATTCCCCAAAAACCCAAAACACCCGAAGAGTAAAAGTAGGAAAAAATCATTACCCTTTTTATTACAGCTCTAAGCAAACCTGCAACAATGACCAGGGTGAACATTATTCTGGCACAATCCTACATGCAAAGAAAGCCTTGGGTAAGTGACAGTTTAATGCTGGTGCGTTTTTTCTGGTTTTTAAGTAAGAAGTTAGAGGTTTGGAACCTAGGAAGCTCAATTCACAGTCTTTTGTTGACTCCAACCCCACAAAACTTCTTCCATAAGCATTCCCAAGGCATCCCTGGAATGCTGTCAACAAAGTTTCACCCAGAAATGCAAACACGACCTCCCCGCTCCCAGCCCATCCCATGATAAGCAGAGCCCTGGTACAAACAGCCAAGGCTGGAAAACAGGAACGAGCAGGCAGCAAGTTCTTTTTCTGTGCTCCCCCTGCAACTGTGGAGCTCTTTGGACATGTCTGTGCTGCCATCACACAACAGGCTGCAAAACCCAGCCCAAGTTAGCAGATGGCTCAGCACAAGGTAATGTGTTCCTACGCTCACCTTGCTCCACGTTTCCCAGCCAGGTCACGTACTCACACCACCTCACTAATTCCAGCACAGTTCACATATCATTCAGCAGTCTGTGATCAAAGCACAGACTTAGCTTAAGGTCTTAGAACTGGCCTCATGCTCCAATTTCAAAAGGTCTTCATGACCAGAAACAAAAAAGGAGGACAATGATGGTCATATTGCAAAATTGGAGTTTGCCCCAAAGCTGCTTGCCCACTACACCCTGACTGGTCTCCAAGCGAGGCACAGCTTAGAGCCTGGGACACAGGCCTCCACGCCCCCCCAGTGCACCAGGCTGTCACCAGGAGGTCATTTCACCTCAATCTCTATCTGCCTATGCACAAAATCAAGCAAAGCACAGTATGTGTCTCCAGGCATTTTGCAGCGACAGCAGGCAGTGACTGCAATAACACAGCTTTACCCAAAACACATCAGACTTTCCCGTTTCTCCAAAAACCTGTAGAACTGAAGCTGGAACTGCAAGTATGAGCTTTTATCTCTATCCAGATTTAAAGTTGATAACTAAATGCATGATTTATTGTTCTCAACACTAAAGGAAGCACTTTATAAATTCTTCTGTCTCCTAACAGGCCAGCTCACTTGCCAGCATCTGGCACTTAAAAAAGGGGGACCAGGAGAGAACTGAAAGCCTGGAAAGGTACACTGGCATCAAGCACTGCCCTGTTCTTCTAATGGGTTAGATGTACCTTCCCATCAAAGGATTTTACAGTTTTGGTGAAAAATATTTGGATTAAGATACAAATGGACATTTACATTGGAGCTAAAATCTCCTTACTCTAATCACATCTTTATATACAAGGAGATTCTTGCAATGAATAAACATACTCCAGCTCTTGCAGTTTTCCTCTCCTTCAGTCCTATAGTGGGGTAGAAGCCATAGTGCAAAATGGAAACTCCCATTACCTAGAACTAATTCCAGATGCCTGTAACTGTTAAAAAACAAGGTTAATCTATTTTAAAACACTGTATCAACTAAGTACTGGTCTTGCCTGTTCCTCCCTCACTGTCCTCAATAATTAAGAAATGCTGGGAACTGGTGTCTGGGAACTTGCAAACACAAGAACTACTTGATTTCAGGAGTGAACAATGTCAATGGAGTTGATGAAGTCACAGCTGCATCACAAAAGTGTAGTTGAAGACAACTAAGATGTCTAAGGACATGTAAATCTGCTCAGTAACATGACCATAAGTCAGCACAGGTCTCAGGAACTGGTGCTGTGTTCAGAATTTGTGAACAAATAAGAAAATAGAAGCTTCTCTCAAAAAAAACCCTAAAGCTTCTAGTATGTTACTCATACTTTCCACTGGGGCCTAAATGCAGTCACTAATTTGGGTGACATTGCTGCACTTTGAGCACTGGTAGAAGCTGAATTTTCCTTTCCAGTAGCAACCTCCTTCTCACAGTCATTACAGGCCTGCCCAGCACCCTTCAGGAACCTCAGACACTGTTTGGAGCTTGTTCCCTGCCTTAGGAGCCTTGCAATTCAAAGGTCCCGGCAGTAACCTGAACCAACAATACAGAAAGGAAAATTTGAATTAAACACCATGCAAGAGATTGACAGGAGAGCCTAAAGCCCTGCTATGCCATAAAGTGAAATGAAGAACAGTAAAACTAAACCAACCTCAACAGGGATTTCCAGCAGACTCCCCTTCTTCCAGGGCACAATGCCTTTGAGAATGAAATCCACTACTTTAGAATTTTTTAATACTTCTCCCACAAACGTAATAACTTTATCCAGGGTATCAACCCTTTTCTCTATCTTTGCCAGCCTCTCCTTATGCTTGGAGGCATCTAGCTGGGCAGCTTTCATCAAATTCAACACTTCTGAGCACACGCTCTGGACGTCAGCCTGGGCAGCACTGTCCGGTACCTCCAGGCCTTTCTGCACCGCGTCTGTGCCATCAGGAGCTGCCCGGGATACTGCGAGCTTGTTAATGCCATTCTCTACACCAGCAATGCCTCTGTCAACTCGCTGCAGTTTGCCTGTCAGGTCTTCTTGGAAATGCAAGAGTTTGTCCATCTTTTCGTTCAAGAGATACAGTTTTTTGTCCACCGTACTTAAACTGTTCACTTTTGTAGGCTGGAACTTTGTCAGGGCGTTTCCCCCTGCGAGGTCCAAGCTCCCCACAGACATTGTGTCCAGACAGCAGGAAGTCAGACAGATTGGGCTGGCTTTTCATTAATCATAAATTAGAAAATGAGGCTCTGAAAGTTCATCTTCTTCAGCTATTCCTATTCCAGACAAGCTCACTTATTGCTGTCGCTAGAGCGTATCATGAGATAGCTACTGCACAAAAGATTTATTTCTGTGTTATCTATTTCTTACTGTGTGCTTTCAATGATGGAGGCAATTTGGCACCAGACTATGTTTTCTTGTGCCTCCTTGACGTCACAAAACCATTTAAAATTCTTTCTGGAGTGGCTGTTGATAGGCAAGCATCTTAACAATGGCCAATGCCTGTGCAGGCCTCTGGAGGGAGGGGGATTGTTTTCATGACCAGTTTTAGTTCTGTGATAATGAAAAGGTGCTAGAAATTTCCCTTCATTAAACAGGAAAAAAATATAAAAGTAAACTGTCTGGCCTTGTGCTGAAGCTTGGAAGAATTCAGCTTTGTAGCACGGATGTAGAACACCCAGCAGAGACACAGGGTGCTCTTTTGGTTGGCTGGTACTTGAATTTAAAAATAGAGCACAATGACAATGATCTGAAATACGTATCTAGCACCAGCATGTCTTAGTCAACTGAAACTTCTAAAATTAAATCTTTCTCCAGGTTATAAAAATGAACCAAGTAAAAAAAAATCATAATGAAGGCACAGCAGAATTAGTCCAACTATTAGCAATGGAATTATTAAATCATCAATCTTAAAGTATTTGTTATTGATTTGCTTTTCACTTCTGAATCACAGCATATCTACTATACAAATTACAGTCACTAGAGAACAGCAAAAGTCACTTCACACTGCACAGGCTCCACTGCCACAGTTCTGAATGCTTTAGAAACATTAATGAATGTGCCCTTACAACACCACACAGAAGGGGAGTCAGTTCCCTGCCACAGAGGATGAACTGTGGCATCAAGCGAGCAGTTTGTCCCATGCCAGATGTGACACTGTCACACGACTGTGTCTGGTCCCCCCGGGTCCCTTTGCACTGCTGGGTGTAGAGCAGGGAGGAGAAACAATGGAACCACAGCAAAGCCATAGCCTTGGGGTTACTCAGCACCCCTCTGCCTCCAGTCCCTGCCTCATTTTTTGTAAAGGGCATATGGAAAGAAAATGTCACAAAGTGAATTTCCTGTATGACATAGCACATTCTAGACATTAGAACCCTTCCCACAGAGCAGTAGCAGCATTAAAATAACCCTCTCAAGACAATGTTGACTCCTGGCCACTTCTGTAAGACAAGAATTTTTATTTACAGCTAAAAAAAAAGTGTTACATCCACCAAGGCCATCACATAATTCTAGCCAACCTGGTGGTTCTGTGACATGTGGCCAATAATCAGCTTTAGCAAACACAGCCAAAGCTGTGAGAGCTGGACTGTTCATCACCTTCATGGAAGAGTTTGAATACCAAGCAACGACTTTAGAAGAAAACCTGGCACTTGGTGCCATGTCACTTCTCCTGCCCAAAAAGGTACTTTGAAGTCACTGGTGTTTTCACAGTGGTCTGGGATAGAATGGTGTAAGTTTTGTGATACCCCATACAACACAGTAAAATAAACAGCTCTGTCTTGAAGGTTTGGGACATGGGCAATAAACACCTTGCAACTCTACTACCGCAGCTAAAGAATCAGAGTTTTTATCCAAATGCCTCCAAGTAATTAATTCTTTCAAGCCAACAAACATGCTTGACGACAAAAGATAAAAACAACCAACATAATTCACTAAATCAAGAGTACCTGCTGCATGTTGTCCTGTTAGGAACAAGAAGAAAGTGGCAGAGTCATTAGTGTTGTATTTAAAGTCAGACAACTTACAGCAAATACTTCAACAAGGAAGCTTAGCCACAGAAAGTCATCCCCAACTGCACACTCAGAACTCAAGTTGCCACCAGCAGTGGGTTATTCCAGGCACAGTGGGCTATTCCAGGCCAGGAAACAGTGCAAGTACAAGCAGTGAGCACAACTGGCCTCTGGGTGTGCTTGGGGGCAAGCAGGAGTCCTGCAAACCCTTGGACTGCCTTCTTAGTTATTTAACAACAGAGAGCACAAAGCATGAATGCTGCCCAGTTGTTATTATCTAGTGTTATTATTCATGGAACTGCTGATTTAATCCTCCCCACGTGCAATGGACTGTGGTAAATGCTGTCTAAAGCAAAAAGTGGGGCTTCAAAAAAGAAAAAAAATCCCATCCCTTTCTCCTCTGGATTCAGCCACATGCATTGTGTATTCCAGCTACATGGAACAGATTTCACCACCCCACTGCTCACACAGTGCACTGAGAGATGTTTGAGACAACGCTCTATGGAGAATTCTTGCTAAAAATATGCAACAAATATTCCTTGCCGGTGTTGTCTGAGGAACAGGGAAGATACAGCTGTAACTGCCTCCTACTCAGGTACAGCTGTTTGACATTTTATTATACTGCTTACATCAAACTGTGCATCCATAAACAGCTGCAAAATTACAGATGGGATGAAGAACAGAGA
>VYZR01051822.1:27828-41918 GCA_013400675.1 Oxylabes madagascariensis | reverse complement strand
TACTCTGTCTCTCAGGAGGCCAACAGGACATCTGCTGTCTATCCACATTCACTCACTTGACCCCACAGCGTATTCTCACCACCAAGTCTGTTACTCACAGAAACTACATTAAGAAGCTCACTACTTGGAATTTTCATCCTTTCAACTTATTTTCTTTTTAAGCAGCTATTAAACTATTTAACTAACTTGGAGCAGAAGAGTGGTAACTGAGAATGTTTCTCTGGTGTGGTGGTAAGGATTCACCCTCCTGCTCCTCCATACCTTCCAATAAAGACCTCTCATCTGGAAACTGAACAAAAAAGTCATGTTGTTCCTGCTTCCCCTGGATTTCAGAGGTTTTATATCTAAGGCAGTCAGTTCCTCATAAAGCCTGCTGATTTTAAGGGTCAGCCACAAAAACTTCCCTCAGATCCAAGAAGCCCCTTATTTCCAAGATGCTCTCTCAGTACTACTGGGAGCTCGGCAGAGAGCCCTGAGGCCCACCTGACACCTGCCAAAAGCTCCTGTGCCAATGTTTGCTCAGGGACAAGTCAATCCATGTCAGCAGGGACCTGCCACAACAGAAGAGTAGCCCTGGCTGTGCAGTAATGCCAACAGGAAGAAAATCAGTAAAAGCAAATTCTCCCCACTGAAGTGATGAGATAGGGCTCTCAGGATGCACATACAGGGAACAGACCTGTTGCAGAGGAAAGGGTTATTTTTAGACAGTCAACTTTTCCGAAAAACAAACTTACATAATCCAGAGTTTGCTCCAAAACACATTAAAACCAGCACAATTGTTCTTGCTGACTTGAAATTTGACTGGCTTCAAATCAAATCCCTCAGAAAAGCCTCTACTTTGCCAGCAACGTGCTTTTGTTTGAGAAGATGCAAATCCCCTAACTGCACGGTGCTTTCTGCACTTCTGCTCCCTTCCTACTTCTGAAGATCTTTTTAACTTCAAGTCTGAAAAGATTCAACAAAAACGCACACAGAGCTGTACTTGTTAATTTGTAACCATCATTTCCAACTTCACCTTTCTCACCACCGTGACTGACAATTGTTGTAAGAATCTATCATACTGTTTTCTTTGCTTCTCCACTTCCATTCCCAAGGTTGAAAGGCAAGAACTGTGTCCTCCAGCCCCGCTTCTGCCCTTCATGGATACTGTCTGAGGTATGATCACCTCAAGCACAATTTGACTTTGCAGTGGTCTAGGTCTTGGACAGGTAAAACACACAAGCACCTCAAACCATGCTGGATTGCGCTGGAATTAAGTGACAGAAGTGCTCACAGGCAGCCTTGCAAGAGGCAGCCTCCAAAACCCTCCAACTGGACACCAGCATCCTTGGCTACTGCCACACACCCTTGGAGACTCCTCCCAGGTGGAGTTTACAAAAAGCAGTTCCTGCCATCATGTCAGGCCTTGTTAAGCTGGAGTCTCAGCCCCTGATTTTTTTCTCTCACTCACATTCCCACCTGACAGCTCCCAACTGTGGCACAGCAAACATCAAGCACTGCATCCACTGCTCCTTGCTGATCATGGTCTTTACAGGAATTTAACAGTGGGGGGGATTTTTCAAGTAAGAACTCTTTGACATTGCTATTCCTCACTAAAACTCAAACCACCATGTTAACAAAATTTTAGATCAAGTAAACACTTACCTGCCCTGTAATGAAGTCTGTTATGTGCTATATTCACCTGCTGATTTAGATCTCTGGTATTTTGCTTTGACATCATTCACAAACACGGGAATAACCATCAGTTCAGGCTTAGTCTTGGTACAAACTGCTTTGAAAAAGATTCAGAATAAAAGAGTTTTGTACAAAAAGCAGTTGTTTTGCAAACTTCTCGGTAATCAAAGCTCACATGGAAGCCACTTGCTGTCCTTTAGGTAAATGTTTCAATGTCTGGCAAAAAGCAGAGAAATTGCTGCATCCATCTCAGCTGTGAAAAACATCTCCAGCTACACTTACAATGGTTTTTATCAGGTTGGAAGAAGTATACAGCAAGCAAACAAAGAATGTGATCTACAGAAAAGCTTCCCTAAAGCAACATTATACCACATGCCAGTGGAATTGCAGAAAGCAACTAACAACAGGAATCAAGTTTCTCAGAACAGGGAATGAGAAGGCAATTTTTTGAGTTTATCTCTCTAAAGCAGTTAGCTTAAGAACAGTTGGGAGTGAATTAGAAGCCTTGAATTTGGGCTCCAATGGCATGATTAAGCACAGGGATCCATTTTTTCCTTCTGAGGTTAGTATCAGTACAAATATCTAGTAAAAACAGAAATCCAGAGCACATTTGGTACCGTCATTTCCACTCCCAAACAGTAAGTACCCCTCAGTGCTTCTCTGCAAGGCTTCTATCAGGACTCAGGAAGTTTTGCTACCTTAAATCAGCAGTCAACAGACTCCAGAGTATTAATTTTCTCAACCACACAGACATTTCTCTGCACTCATAGAAGGCTCCTGAATTAAAACGAATCAAACATCGATTTTGGAATTCTGCTATTAGATCAGTGACTAATTAATCTCCAGCTGCATTGCAGAGACAGCTGTAGTGTAAATGCAGACACACTGATTATCAGTGCTAGACTACAAAAACAGCCCCAAGGCCTGGCACCATAAAGCCAAAATCACTCAGAGGAAAGCAAGCTAATAACAGTGCTGATAAAAGACCAGGATATAAATGGTTTGGATTTCATATTAGCTGATACCAGGAGTATTTGTCACTAATAGGCAGTAGGGCAGTGCCAGCCAGAAATCCAGTAACAGAACATCAAGATCTTCTCAGTGTAAGAAATTAGGAGAAGAGTTATAACACTCTGGATGCTGGAAAATACTGCTGTAATATTCTGCAGAGAGGTAAGCAAGTTACAGCTGGCAAGAGTCCCTACATAATATCCCTGAAAATGGTGAAATACAGGGGTCTCATTGTCTTGTTCCACCACAAAAGGAGACACGGGAAAATTCCGACAAGGTTTGTCTGAACTGAATCAATCCAGTGAAGAGTGGATTCTGCACTGACCATAAACGGATCAAAGTGCCCCCAAACAATCTCAGTGTCCCACAGCAATGACTGGCAGCTCTCTGCCTGCCTTACCAAGACAAACCATCCCTGCTGGCTGTAGTGACAATCCCCTCACACAGTGGCACGACCCACAGCCCTTTGCTACTTTGTGCCAAAGTTTTCTGGCCCTAAACCTGGTAATTCTGCATACAGCAAACCTAGAAACAAGGTCAGTCAGTCATCAAATCTGTAGCAAACTATTTTCTTTTTACAGCAAGACAGGTCAAGGGAGATGCAAATCAAGCTGTGCTGATTCCTAAAGGGGCGCTGAGAATTAATCAAACCTTGAAGCTTCCCACACTAGGCTCCTGGGGACTTCAACTGGAACTGGGAACAGGAACCCACCAAGAAAACACCCAGAACAGAGTTATTTATAGAAAAAGGGCATTTCTTTTCAACTCTGCCCAGCCCCACACAGTATCAGTGACCATGCCATGACAGTGCTGGAAGGAATCAGGTCTCTGAAGGGAAGCATTCAGGACCTGAAATCAGAAGTATGCCTAAGAGAGCTGAGTCAGAAAGGACACGGACTGCTCAAGCCTGAACACAAAACAAGGACACAAATGAGACAGTGAAAGGTGAGCCACAAATATAGAAGACAACAGCAGGAGGACCTGTTAGCTCCTGCTATCTCAATTCAGCCATGGAGAAGGTGAAAACAAACCTGGTTTGTAATGTCAGAGACTATATATAGTTTACTACTTTAGTTTCTGGGATATGAACTGTCTGAAAGGATACTCAATAGAGTATATTTAGATTGCAGACCACTATGGTGCAAAATTGAAATTGGAGCACATGAAATCTTCCTCCTGAGTTTCCACAAATCCTGGGGAGACAGCATTAACTAAGATGCTCAGAAGTTTTTCAATCATGTATTTTTCTAAAAATCCCAATCCTTCAGAATGGTTTACCAATTCCATTCATTTCTTTCAGTCTGTCTGCCTGTCTGTGAGCTCCCCACAGCAGTGTGCACACTGCCAAGAGTCTGGACCCCGGGAGGGCTGTTTGGGCCCTGCAGAGCATGGACTGTCCAGAGCCTGGATCCCAGAGCTGCTCTGCTGAGGAGAGAGAAGAGTGATTCCCCAGGTAAACAGGAGCCTGAACTGCAGGTGCCAAGGCCTCATCTCCATCAGCATCTCTGCAGTCCAAGCACCAACTCCACAAAACAGGAGACAGCTGTTTAAAGAAATTAAAGTAAAGGTAATGGATGCGCAGTGCAAGAACACGAAGCTCATGGTGTGAACCAACAGCACCTGAGGAGCTCCAAAGAACTCTACACAGGACTCAGAAAAATCTCTCTGAGTAGCAAAAGCAGCAAGATGTTAGCCCCTCCAGAAAAACCCCACACGTGGGACACACACCCCCAGTCACAAACATGAATGAGGAGAGGAGCACCAAAATTAACTTATGGGAATGACTAGGTGACTTGAAATATCTCAGTAAGTGGCTGTGTCCTGAAAGAAGATAAAAAATAAATCAGGTCCAGCAAGTCAGAAGAAAGACAGCAGCACCACTAAGGTTAAAAGGATTGATGTAGGTGAACATCAAAGCTGTTCAGCTCCCGAAAGGAAAAGCCTGAAGGAAGTACAGGAGACTTGATCTTCAGGCACATGTTAGAACACTCCTGTCCCTGCCTCTCCTAAGAGTCCAATTAATTTCAGAGAAAAAAATGCCTCAATCTTATTGCTTGAGCACCAACTCCCCCCTCCACTGTACCTCTGAGCAATAACAGATTTCCAATCAATCTGTAAAAACATGCAGGGCACTGTTGCAGAGCTGCCTGGGGTTCTGAGTCCTCCCACACCAGCCCAGTCAGCTGAGCAGCCACTGGAGTGAGCAGAACCCCAGGTGCTGCACCAGGAGACTCCAGCCCACAAATAGCCAACAACAGATTCCCCTCTGCAGCCACTGACATCAGAACTGTACACACACCCACGGGATCCTGCTGGGACAGGCTCAAACCTGACCTGGAGGCTGACTCTGGGAAAAAAGAGCTCTCCCTAGGGTTAATATTAAACTTACACATTAGAGCAGTTCTCACCAGCTTTACTACGAATTGCACAGGAGGCCCAAGACTATTCATCCTTACATGTTCTCTGCCGGTCCCATCCTCCAAAAGCATCCTTCCCTCTGCAATGTCCCATGAATTTGAGCACTAGCTTTGTGAACAAAACAAAATGATTTTCCAAGAGATAAACATAATGAGTCTGGTAAACTGGCCAGTGTGATGTAATCCAACGCGAGACATCCAAAACAAAGTTGGTTTTGATTGTTAGTGCACTGAGGACAAGGAAAACCAATAAACCAAACAAAATCTAAAATAACTTTTACCTATGGACCTCAATGTGTTTCCAGAAGAGAAGCACCATTATCACTAATTTTACAGAAAAGGAAATTGAAGTAATGAATATGAAAGAATTACTCAGTCACCCAACAGATCAATTACAGAGAAACAAGATATTCTGAATCTCATTATAGTCTTCATTGCAAAACACTAACTCTGATCTGCACAGAGCCAAGCCACAGAATGCCATGGAGACAGATAACTGCAGGACTGACTTATTTGCCCCCAAGACATGACTAGTCCAAAAAAGCCCTGGCTCATTTGTTTTTATGGTTCTAGGGCCACCTTCTGTAGCCCTGAAAATATCTTTCATTTGCACTCCTTCAGAAAAAAGCAAGAGAAAATCTCATGTATTTCAGGCTGTTTATTACCTTTAACAAAAAGCTGAACACGAACAATTTAAACACATCATAATCTCTTCAACAAGAACAACAGTTGAGTAGTACATTCAAATTAATAGACCAAAACGTTTTTCTGCTGTTGCCATAAATAGACAACAAAACATGCAGTCACTGGGATATGAAATGGTCAACTGAACCTGTTTCTTATGTAATATAGGATTTAAAAAAATCGTATCATACTCATGGCTATTAAATCCACTACATGTTGTTACATTAGAGGAATTTAAGACTTTGGAACACTATCTCACTTATTGAAATTAGTAAAAAATTTTCCTTTCTTCAACTGAGCCAGAATTTGGTTTATTGCTGTTGATTTTGTTCATTTACTCCATGGGCTCTTTAAAAAACAAAGATGATTACAAATACAAGCTCTTTAAGAAAAGCCATTACAGCTATTATTGAACAAAATACATGAGGAAGTCCTTTCTTCAAAATTTTGAAAGAGAACAATTTCAAAAAACCCACAACAATCTGATCTATTGTAATTTAAATTGCAACTCCTACAATATTTTTTTTTAATTTCTTGAATATTATTACATGTCCATGGAATCATTTTTTAAGTTACTTAAGTACATTTTCTGCTACTGGTCTTTTCAGCAGCTCAAAAAGTAGATAAATGCAAAGAGTCTGCTGAAAACAAATACTTTTCCTAGACCTTCTACCATGGTAGCAATTGAAACCGAACTTCACAGGTAGCTTGAAAGCACAGTGGGTTTGAATGAGTAGCTTACAAAGGTAGAAAGGCAGATTCCCATCTTCTCTTCCACCAGTGGCTCTCTGCGCTTACAGGGTCTGTGCTCTGTCCATCAGTGTTTCAGCTTTGGAGAGAGCTCTGTTCTGCTTTGCTCCTCAGACCTTTGCAGTGTGGGGTTCTGATCTCACAGCTTGCCAGGAGTACCCCAGAGCAGCCCCAGAGGCACTGAGTGCCACCGCTCAAGGTGATTGCTCTGCTCTTACCACAGGTCAAACGGGCTCATGCAGAATTGGCTGCTCATGGAATCACCTCAGGGTCAGCCTGCCTGACAGAGTCATTGTCTTAAAGCTCACAGACACATGACAAGCAAAGCAAAAAGCAGTAACAACCAACCTCCACATGACTTGAATGTCAGTCTGCCATCCTATACAAGTATTCCAGTCAGAATTAAAGTTTTAATGTGCCAAGGCTCCCACGAAAAGTAAATTTATTTACAAAGGCAAAGCTTGCAGTCATCATTTCAGAAACACCTCCTTGACTCTAGCAGGTGTTTTGCAAGCCAACAGGCTGCACGACCTGGCCAAGAATGTCAAACACACACAGCACGTTACAGAAGGCACAGAAACCAACTCTGTGCCATCCAGAAAGCTTTCAGTTTCAAACCAGGCTCACAATAAAGCACTAAGGAGTCCCTTACCGTAAATCTCTTTATGTAATCAGAAACACAAAATCCTCCCATGCTCAAACGCAGGGATCTGTGCAGGGCAGATTCTTGATATAAAGTCCCCATTCTGTTTGTCTTGTCTGGTGGTCACCCTGGTAGCCTGCAGCCTTTTACTGAATAAAGCTGCACAGCCTCCCTGGATCTTGCTAGAATTCTGCCTGTGTGATAAACCAGGCATTTCATCTTATCTGCCACTCCACCAGGCATTTCAATCATTTCACTGCCTATCAGCAGCACTAAGTTCTAACCACATCCCAGCAGCTCACTTCCTGAATCACCGATAACAGATACTCCAGGGCACGGAAACAATACAAGATGACAGCCAGACCTCTGCAGTCACTGAGCAGCCCCTTCTCGGCATTTCTTTGTTCCTTCACTTATTTTAATCCAATTTTACTTTGCTTTAGCTGTAACTTAAGGACAGCACATTGGCTTCAGCCAAGCAGTGACAAGACTCTCATTTATCCAAGTGCTATTCTATTTTTTAGTGACACTGATAACTGTTGCAGGATATTGGCTTCAACACAACACAAATATAAAGCATGTGGGAATTTCTTGCACGTCCAATTTCTTAAGCACAGGAATAGAGGGAACAATGAATGGACTCAAAACAACCATTAAGGAGGGTCCATCCTCCATCAGAATTCACACACCTATTATGCCTTAAGCACTGTTTCTACATCTGATGCTATGCACACAGAGCCATTCCCTTCAGTCTCTAAAACACCTTACTTACTTGCACAAGTGTACATCGCTATGAAGTCCATGTAGACATTTTTGTGAACCTCCCTGGACCTAGGATCTTTTAATTTATTTCTTCCTACACATTTAAATATGCAGCCACAATGCATCCAAAACTATGATCCTCGTGCACTTGGTTCTCAGCTAATGAATTCCTTTTTATTTTGCCCTGTGTAAGATACACTTTCTTTTAAATAGAGTTCTTACCTGTAAGTTTGTGTCCATGGAGAACAAATATACAAACAGAACAGATACCAAGATGCTGGATGACCTAAGAAGGAAATTAGTTCTAGAGAAGTAGAAGCAAATCTGCTCTCAGTTTTAATCTGTGCCTTCCTCTCCCACTCAGCCAACAAGCTGTAATAGAATTATCTCTGATTACAAGCTGCAAGTGATCTAACATTAAGATGAATCCATCAGGCATGGGCACACAAAATGACAGCCTCTCACTATGGCCCTGCCTTTGAGCAGGAGGACAAGCACCACAGGGCCAGGCATGGCCACGTCTTCCCTGCTTCCTTCCCACCAGAAGTGTGTCCTACCACAGGATGGGTGCACAGGCACCCTCCCCTGAAACAACCAGGAGAGTGATGGAGATAAGATACCGTACCTTTATCATTATGATCTAAGAGATGTCTGGTCCAGACGTGTGGGTACACAGCTGGCTGCCCCTCTCACAGCAAAAACAAGTGGTGTGTTTCCAGCTGGGTTTGTACAGCAAAATAACAAATATGCTGTTAAAAAACAAAATAAACCAACATAAGTACAGACCAAAGCAGAAACAGGTGAGTGAGGAACTCTTGCAGGGCAAAAGCCAGGGAGGAGATAGCCATGCTTGCTTTACTGCTTGGCAGGGAATGTTCTTCAGGCTCTTTAACAAACAAGTGAACAGGGGCTGCCTGGGGTACAGGATGACTTGAGCACAGCTTGCAGAGGTGAGGGCTACCTCAGATGCTGGACTTAAACCTCCAGAGATGAGACCAGTCTCAACTGCCAGACCACTGTGCAATTCCTAACTCAATCTCCGTGCCTTGGCTTTTCCACCTGCAAAACAGAGTTAAACCTCTCCTAGCTCATAGAATATTTTCACAGCTTTAAGATCTATCATTACCATTCTGCCCTTTTAAAGGGCAAGAGTAAACCATAAATTCTAGGTCAAACTTCCCCAAGATTTTCAAGCCCCATCAGTTTGGGGCATGCAGTGGCACAGGAACACTGGTGCCCTCTGAGCTGAAAGCCCTGCTCCTGCTGAGCCATTTCACATGGACAGGGCAAGGATGCTGCTGGCCTTGTGGCAGCACCTCCAGCAGCATTCCTGGCACTGGGAACACCACCCAGCCACTCTCAGTGGGACAGGAGACCATCCACATGGGCACCTAGCTCTTGAACACAGCTTGCAGCTTTTTCACTACCACGTAACCGATTGTGGGAATTAAAGACCCCCATTCCAGTACCTAAGAAAAGAACAATTAGAGCTGCTCAAGAGATGCAGGGCTTAATGACGATGACAGACCCAAGGGAGGGAAAGAAGTATTTCTGTATATTTGTGACTTCTTCCAATAGCACAAATAACCATGCAGTTACTCTAGATTTAGTCAAGAGACACTATTACTTAATGTGGCAGCAGAGGCACGTACAGCATGCAAGAACCATGCCATGGGGGAAAGCTTGCATGACAAAGAGAATCCTTCAGAAACTTTGGCAAGAACTCTGGAACGAACAATGCTCAGCCTGCAACCTTCCATTAGCAGATCTAAATACAGAACCACAGTGTAAAACAACACCTTCCTGCAGTATTTGCATTAATTAATATTAAGAATACAATAATTACGATGAGTTTCACTGACTGCTTTTTCTCCATTTAGGTTCTGAAAAATAATTAATTTGGAGCTTCTCTCTCCCTCAGTTTAATTTCTCACAATGTCAGTAAAGGACTGGGTAATTCTATGAGTATTAAATGCAACGATTTTGCAGCAACTATGTAACTTTCAATCCCCAATAAGGAAATAACACTTTTCACAAAGTTAAATGTATTTCTGTGACAATGGACACTAGACTACCTTATCTTTAGTACTTGGGTAAAGTCTAATGGATTTTACATATAAGGAAATATAGATCTTGGTGCCTTGCCCTTGAGCTAGAGGCAAGGAAAGTGATCCCTTTTCAGTACAGGCTTTGTAGACGTCACAAGATACCATTTACTTAGAGAATAAATACAGAACTTTACCAAAAGTCATGCACATAACAGCCAACAAATGAAAGCAAGACCAAGGTTAGTACTTCAGCTTTTAGAGGAACTCTTTCAATCTGCAACACTTACACTCCAAAACTCCTCTCTCAAACTAGAGAAGCTAGCAGCACATCAGCGCATTTGGAGCACAGACCAAGACAAGGGAAGAGGTAAAGAGGTTTATTATAACTGGCTTCTCCAGACAGCTGCTGGCAGATTTGCCAACTCCTGCCCTAACTACAGAGGAAAATGAAGGGGCTCAGCATTTTTGAGGTGACCTCTCTCATCTGCCAGCATCAGCCTCTGTGAATTAGGAGGAGGTGCACTGGTCCACAAACACCACGTTTTCAGGGAATTTACAATATAAACAACATTACTTAGATCAAACAGTTAATACAAAGTATCTTCCTTCTTGAAAATGAGGGGAAGCTTTAGTCACTTGGCACACTTCTTTTACACACACTTAAGAGTTATGAAATCACTTAAGCATTTTAGAACCTTTTTGTCATTAATAATCAGGGGCAGGGAGCTACTAACACTGATGTCAGGCAGTCTAAGCCACCATGACTATGCCCTAAACATCAAATTGAAGGTTCCCAGCTCTCCTCCAAAGGCACTTCCAACCTGCACTGGTAACTTACCCTTCCATTACGCTTCCATCCATGCAACAAGCTAGAGCTGAAAGCCAGCATACAGAAGTGTCCCCAGGGAAATGCACACAGCATCAGCAGGCAGGGTACTGATACCAGAAATGCTCAGGTGCCCTTCTGTATCTGATCAGGACAAGTATTCAGGAGCCTGTGAAGACTTTGACTGATGAGGCATTTTCTAAGGGCAGTCAATTCCTGGTTGTCTCTGTGCCAGCATCAGCTCAGTGCTAGAGCTGCTCCACTCACAATGGATTAGTATTAAAGGACAGGTCTGCAAGCCTCCCCACCTCATTAATATTCATTTTGGATTTTAAATTCCAGTTACACAAGGACTCATGCCCAAGGCTAGAAGCCATAAATTATATTCCATTTTTAAACCTGCAGCATTCGCTCTCATTGTTTCAGAAGGAAAACACTAGCAGAGACAGTTTGAGGCAAGCTGCTTTTGTTTAAAAGAATACTATCTAAAGCCCTGCTTTAACTTCATTAGCCCACAAAGATTTGCACTACAACGAATCCTGCCTGCAAAGCACAAATACAACTGCCAGCAATTTTAATTGTCATTATTCTGCTTTTGTTCCAGCTGCCAAAGCAAGGGCATATAATGTCTGCAGCTGAATAAACTCACAAAAGGCAACTTACAGAGGGAAGACTTGAAAATAGCTACAACCACCATAAAGAAACCAAATTAAGAGACAAAGTGACTCAATATGTACTTTGTCTTCTGCCAAACATGGGGGGGTGATTTAGATGATTTTGCATTGAGAGCTACCACATTACAAAGCAAACCTGGCTTTGATGGTCAGAAGAAAGGCCCAAAGGAGAAGATATTGAAGCCTTCTCTGTAAGGATGGGGGCCAATTTTTGGGTAGCAGTCTCTGCCTTCAGTGAAACACCAAGCCTTGCTACACAGGTCAACCTGACAGCACCTGTATCCTTCCAGTCTCCACGGCTGAAGGAATGAACAGCAAAAGCAAAACCAAACTTTTTTCATTTTACCTTCGCAAAAGGTAAAAGTTACTGCAGCACAGAATTCATGTTCAAGAGCCTGTTAGTTTAAAACATGGAGAGGTAACTGGAAACAAAAGTATTTGACATCATTCTTCTACTCGCCTTCTAAAAAGCCTTCAGCAGGGAGAGGAGCAGACCAGGCACATTTCCCAGCATGGGATGAGTAGGTTGTCGCATGGGATGAGAGATTTTTATCAAGCTCCTATTCTGCAGATGCACTATCCTGTCATTTTTATAAAGAATTAACACATATCCTCTTGCCCACTCTGAGGCAGCCACAGAGGCGGCAATTACAGCCTCTCATTTAATGGTCCATTAACTAGAAGAGACATCATTTAAGTGGGTAACCCCCCGAAAGTACACGAGGCACATGGATATACATGTGGAAATCAGAATTATAGAATCCTCTAGACTGAACTTGAAATTCAAAGGTAAATATTTTAGCTGTACGTTAACTTTGGCAGCCTGGAGTGATGACTTTTTTCCCCTATCTTTAAATCACTGTCCACTAACCAGGTTCATTCCAGCCCTCAAAAACCTTCTTCACAAGATGTTTCCCCATTTTGACTCAGCTCTGAAAAACAAGGATTAACACTCTCAATCCCACTCCCAGTGGTGGTGGGATCTTGTTCACCTTCCATATCATGCCTGAATCTGTTTCCCACAGAAAAGCCCAATAAACTCACAAGTAAGGGAACAGACGGGGAAGACCAAACACAGGAACAACAGAACACAGCCTCTGGAGAACTCCTTTTCCCAACCACCTAATTTCTAGGTATAAAGGAACTGCTCAACTCAGGGAACAGCTGGAATAGCAGTATCCTTACTCCTCTGCAAATGCAGCACCCCTCCAGTCACTTTCCTTGTTCTCCAAACTGCCCTGCTCTCCTCCCAGCTCCCCAAGGCTGAAACAATGCACTGCTTCCTTCAGTGACACCCTGCAGCTTTCCACATCACTCTCAAACAGCCTGAACATGCTCATTGTTAATTCCCATCATCAGACCTTTCTCCATTCTCTGGCCAAGTCCAGCTTGCCTTTTTCCTACCCTCTCCATTCCTGGCTTGCTCTCCCTGGTCCTGCCTCCCCTCCTGTCTGGAGCCAGCTGCCATCACCTTCCTGCCTTTGCTATATAAGGAAACCCCACTGCAGCTCCAATGCTGGCTAAAAAGGAAAAGTGCACGCCTGAAACCCCAGAAACTGAGATTACTGGGATCATAATACAGTCCAATAACAGTCTGACGGTGGGCTTTGAAGTCACTGGGCTTTTGAGTAATCCTGCAGTCACGGAGTGCAAGCTGTCAAAAACCCATTAAGATTTCACAGCTTGATCAGCAAAAAAAGCACTGGTAAACTGACAAGCAACAAGCAACAATCAACAATCAGTAGTAATTAATCTAATATCATCTCAATCCATCTGTTAGTCTCACAAAACATAATTTTTATTACTTTATTAGATTCCCAATGATCAAATAATGAATCTTCTTGTTTCCAAGGAGGGCATTTGTAACACACGCATTCAAAATAGAACACGTCCCCCTGCTCTTTACCATTTGCTGTTTTTATTTTTGATCTTTCTGTAAGTGGTAGAAGCAGGGTTCTGTTCATTTGGATTTCAAATTTTTGCAATACATTAACAGTCTAATAAAGATTTTAAAAGACAAAATATTTTGAGACTAATTTTCCTATGTCCAATTGCCATCAGTCTCAACCACTGAACAGTACAAATTGTTCAAGTATCTGTTTCCCCTTCCAAACTCCTTTAACCTTCTCTTTTTTTCCAGAACTACATTTAGATGCAGACGCATGAGCTGTAAGCAAACGTGAGCTTCCCTGTTGCTAAGTGACTGTGTGCCAGAGCCAGCCCTGCCACTGTTGTAATCAACAGCACCACAGCTGCCAAGTTTGGAATTCGGTCAGCATCAAGAAATGTAAGCTGAATACTTTGGATGAGACTCCCAATCTTCTTAAAATGGGTGTGAGCAACAATGAAAGGAAAATAGATCTCGAGATGACCAGACTCATGAGTAATCCTAACGCTGCAGGACGTTTTTCCCCATCAGAACACTCAGGCTGTATTTCAGAATGCAGCTATTAGGATTTATCTAAATTAGGCTTCTTGCTCAATTTCCACTCAGCCCATTATACACTGCTTTGAGGTACTATTTTCAAAACATTCCTCTTTGTAAGTGTTAGAAATAATAATTGTGATCATTCAGCTAAATAAAAAGTTTGTTTTAAAAGT
>VYZR01051821.1:0-32484 GCA_013400675.1 Oxylabes madagascariensis | reverse complement strand
CTGTGGGCAACCTGCATCTGTGCTCAGTCACTCGCAGAGAGAAGATGTCTCCCGATGTTCAGAGGAAACCTCCTGTTTCAGTTTGTGTCCATGGTCTCTTGTCCCCTCACTGGGCACCACTGGAAAGAGCCTGGCTTTTGGAGGGGACTGACTCCCAGCAGGTTGTATCTCCCAGGAAAAATGCTGGGAGACAACCCTGCTGATTTCTCCCTGCAGCACCAGCTACCTCCAGCACAACTTCCCCTCTGTCACTGACCACATTTAGGTCCAGAGGAGTTAAGGGGTCTGATTATCTCCTTCCCCAGGTGTCCCACTGGACAGCCAACCCCATGGATTCGGGTTACTGTATGAGCTGAGCACAACCCGTGCCCTGGGCTGGGGGGATGCAGGGGTGATGTTTTGGGGTGCCTGGAAGGGAGGGTCTCTGTGGGGCTGTGGCACAGCCTCCTTGGTGGGGCCATGCCCTTCTCTGACAGATTCCGGCAACGGGATAAGAGCTCTCTGCCCGTGCCCGGCCTCTGCTCTTTTCCTCAGGGAACTTCTCCTGTGGCGGCTTGCTTCAGGGGCTGTCCGGCACCATCCAGAGCCCGGGATACCCCAGCCCCTACCCCGACAACTCCTACTGCGTGTGGCGCATCTGGCTGCGGGACCCGGCCCGCAGGATCCAGCTCCGCTTTACGGACGTGGAGTGAGTCCAGCCGGGCGCTGCCTGTGGGCTCGGGGCGGCTCCGTCCCCGCTCTGAGGCCTCGGCGGCCTCCGCCCCGGCACCGGGAATGGGGCCGTGCTGCTGGGCCGTGCAGGCCGTGGTGCAGACACGTCCTCCTCTCCCTGCAGGCTGGAAGGCAGCAGCTGCACCTACGATGCCATCGAGGTGTTCGATGGAGGGTCCCCTCAGAGCTGGCGCCTCGGCCTGGTCTGCAGGAACGACCACCGTGTCTTCAACTCGTCCGGGAACCAGCTCACCGTCCTGTTCCGCAGCGATGGCAGCGTCACCAGGAGAGGCTTCCACGCCTACTACTCATCGTTTCTTGCCTTCAACAGCACCGTGGGTAAGACGAGAGCTGTCCTTTACTCCTCACCAGGGCAGAAACTCAAACTCAATCCAAAAGTTTCTGGTAGCTCTCAGCACCTTGTGGACACTCAGACCCTCTGGCCCCACTTTGAGGCATCCTGGCTCAAGAGCATTTTTCAGGATAGGATGGCCATGAAGCTGCTTGCCAGACACTCCTTCTTTGCCTGGTGGGCAGGAATGGGAGTGTCTCCACCTCCCCCAGTGCTGCCACTGAGCTATCATCAAATTTCCTGGCCTATGCAGTAGGCAGAGTAGTTGCTCAGCCCTGGCACACCCATTGCTGCAGAGGTCAAAGGCCTCTTGTTTCCCCAAAATAAAGAGAGCTGATGTGCACAGCCACAGTGCAGTGAACTCCTTTTGGCAGCTGGGGAGCTGTGGAGGGGCAAGGCTGGCTGCTGCTCTCTGCCTGCAGTGCCAGGCTCCCTCTGGATGGCAGCAGCACCATCTGCCTGACCGTCCCCTCCTCCCAGTTTGGTGTCACCAGCAAACAGGCTGAGGGTCCTCTCTGTCCCACCCTGCTGACCATTAACAAAGGAGATCAAGGCCCTGCTGATGGGAGCTGTTGCACGTGCAGAACACAAGCTGCACCCTGGGCTGGTGGGTGGAGGGGGAAGGCTTGGAGGTGCAGCCGCACAGGGACCTGCCGGGTGTCCAGGTAGTGATTGTGGGTCTGGTGTTTCAGTGTCCCTTCAGGGACCCTTCTGGGGAGGGGTGACCCCCAGAGGGAGGTTTCTCTTAGGCAAAATGCTGAGTGTTCACTTGCTGCTCTCTCCCTACAGCTCCCATCACTTCCACTGTGCCATCAGCCTCAGGTAGGTTTGGAGGACTTGGGCAAGTTTATGAATTGGATATTTATCAGCATTCTTTTTTTTGACAAAAAATTATTTGATGTTTTTTTTTTTTCTCTTCCCTTTGGTCATTAGCAATTGTAGTAGGGGGTTCCTCTGTCAAGGAACAGCTGACCTCCAGAATGCCAGCCTCAAAAACTGTGCAGTTCTGTGGCAAATATTTGTGTCCTGCTGGTGCAGGCACTGCAGATCAGCATTAAAAAAATCTATTCAGTGTGCTTAGCTTCTCCTAACCTGCATGCAGATGTATATGAACCTAATGGAGAGCCCACTGAAGCTGATAGAAGTCACTATCTCTATGTTTAGACATAAACTTCACGCAGACATACTCCAAACACAACCCTAAAGGTGCATACATACCTTTTCTTGTATTTTTCTCTGCAGAAGACTATTCTTGTGGTGGCTTGCTTTCCTCTTCATCTGGTACCTTACAAAGTCCATTTTACCCCAGAGATTATCCAAACAATGCCAACTGCGTGTGGGAAATACAAGTAAAGAGCAATTTCCTTGTCGTACTTGAATTTCGAGATATTCAGTAAGTAAGAATTTATTACTTGGGAAGATGAAAGTATGGGACTGAGAACTTGGACTTACTAAGCAAAAGCCTACTTGATTTCAAGGATCTTTATCAAAGCTTTTAGTACATCTGGAGAGGAAAAACATGTTCATTTTTGCTTATTTAGTCAAAAACGTGGCTGGCATTTACTGAGACAGAAATTGGAGGCTGGAGTTTCTGCTCCAAAGATTTGACAGTCATATCAATCAAATGTATTCTTCTGCTACAGAGAGTTAATCTGACTAAAAAACCAAACCAACAAACAGAAAACAACATAAAAATGAAGCATTAAACTAAATAGTTATGTTGCTTCCCAGGATGGAAGGTGGTAGATGCCTCTCTGACTACGTGGAAATCTATGATGGGCCCCTGCACACCTCTCCTCTCCTTGGGAAGATTTGTTCTGGTTATTACCGCACATACAAGTCGTCCTCCAACCTGCTGACCGTCCGCTTTCACAGTAACTCCCGATACACATACAGAGGGTTTCAGGCCTACTATTATTCCACTCCAGCTGATGACAGCACCAGTAAGTTCATCTTTAAAGCAGAAACATGCTTTCCAATTATTTTCTAATTCACTGATTGTTAATCTTGTTAAGGTTGTTTTAAATTAGATCTGTGGCGTTTTCATGGAGATTCAAGTCTGTGGTTTGGATTCGGAACTCCTTCTGCTGTATCAGCTGCTTCTGCAAAAGAGAGTGTTTATTTAATCCACTCCTTACAGCCTTTTTTGGTCACTTCACTGAGCTCGTAACATATTTTCTTTGCCATCCACTAGCACTGCTGTGTTTGCCAGACTACATGCACGTGGTTGTGAGCAGATACTTCCTTCAGTCCCACGGCTACTCTGCTTGGAACCTCACCCTGAACGACCCCTTTTGCACACCCAACATCACATCATATTATGTGACATTTGACATTCCATACAATCACTGTGGCACTGTCAGAGAGGTAGGACTGAACGTTTCAACAAAGCGGGCAAATAATGGGAGGGTATAAAAACTCAGAAGAATCTGCTTTGAAAACCAGCACAAATTGAAACCTACCTGGGATCTGCAGGGACTGAAAGTGTCCGATTGATTATGGTTGTCTCTCTCTCTCCTGAAGGATAAGGTTTTTTTGCACTTGCATTTCCTGCCTCTGCTAACAGAGCATTCTCTTACAGCCATTATCAATCTGAAGGAATAAACTGTGGAAAAATACAAATATTTGGCATTTTCAAGGTCCCAGACTGAATGTGATAGTTAAAATGTTTCAAAGCTTTCACTAAATTTGACTAATAATATTGCAGTCAGATTTTAGCTTAAATAATGTGCTGGACCTGAACCTTCAAGTGCTTAATGTTATACAGGTTGTATTTAATTATGTTATGTCTACATTTATTGTGGGTAGTTTTCTAGGCCAAAATTGTAGGCACTGAATATCCCATGAAGATTACAGATTCTTATCTTGAGAACAGAAATTACTAGATTCAGACTTTTCCACACCAGACTTTCTGGAAATAATGTTTTTACTATGCACATTGCTGTAAGGATACAACAGAGTTTAGAATCTATAATAGGGTACCTGACTATATGAATTAATTTTGCATTTTATTTTATGTGCCAAACAGGGAAACAACAACACAATCAGCTATTCCAACATAATTAGAGGGTCCTCTTCTGGTACATTAATCACAAGAAATAGGAATCTTCTCTTGCATGTGAACTGCAAGATGCTCCAGAACACGTGGGCAAAAACGATGTATATCGCGGACGACAATTTTGAAGTCAATGAAACTCAGTATGAGAGATACGATGTAAACCTCACATTTTATGACTCTTCAAGCTTCTCACGGCCAGTCTATGACTCACCCTACTATGTCAGCATCAACCAGAATTTGTACCTGGAAGCTTCCTTGCACAGCTCTGATCCATCGCTGAAGTTATTTCTGGACACCTGTGTGGCATCTCCCACTCCCCACAATTTTACAACAGGATCCTATGCTATAATCAAAAATGGGTGAGTTCTTTTGCATTACAGTTACAGACACAACTGCCTTCAAACTCCTGTATCTTTTATTAAAGATTTTTTAAATTTTAAATTTAATGGAATAGTGTGAATACAGCTTCTAATTAATTAATGGACAAGAGCATTCAGGGTTTACTGGGAAAATAGGAATGGATTGACCCACAACATAACACGCACCCCCCACAGCTTAAAATAAGGAGTAGACTAAAAGACTATGGCCAGTTCATGATGTATCATTATTATTATTATTATTATTATTATTATTATTATTATTATTATGGTAATAGGGACATACCTCAGGTAAGGTTAATTTACCTTCACAGAATCATACAAACACCAGGTATCAGACACACGACAGGCTAAGGAAAGGCAATGTGGTTCAATTCTGCCAAAGAAAGGCATTTTGGTTTTCCCACTTGCAGCTTTCTGAACCATTTTCATTATGTTTAAAAATCACTCCTCGCATCATGTGTTTTATTGTAAATGACTGACTGCAGTGTGTATTTATGAGAGGGGTTTTTTTTGTTTCTTTTTAGGTGTGCCAAAGATCCTACTTATGCTGAGTATTCCTCACGCAACAGAAACATCCTCCGGTTTAAATTCAATGCCTTCCAGTTCATTCAGAGCACTCCAGAGGTTTACCTGCAGTGTGAGCTGGTGGTGTGCAGGGCCTATGACTATTCTTCCAGATGCTACCAAGGCTGTGTTCAAAGGTCCAAGAGAGAGGCAAGCTCTGACCGAGAAAGTGTGATTGTTATTGCTGGCCCAATACAGCTTTGGGAACCTGGTTTTGAGACTGGGAGTGAACATGGATCCGAATAAAGCTGTCTCCTTTGACAGATAGCATCTTTAAATGCCAATTGAATTCTGGAAGAATCTATGCTGCTAGATTGCCAGAAGCTCTAGAATAAATAGTAGGAATGTGCTTCCTGACTCATGCCTGTTAATCCCACTTCACATCAGTCATCCCCATATAACAAAAATGCTACCTCAGCAGTTCTATGGGGAGTGAAATTTGTGATCTTTAAGCTTGTTTGCTTTCTTAATGTTAAAACTGAAATGTTGAAATTGCAGTTTAGGTTCTATAAACAAGTTCTATTAATACACACCTGAGTCTGGATGTATTAGAGCGCAAGAAATCTGTTAATCTAGAATAATATTTTCCATCATTTTTTATGTTTTGGAGATAACACGATGAGGGATAAAGCATGACCAAGTCTTTTGATCTCTCTCAGAACTGAATTCTTTTGTCATCCAGGAAAACAGGAATTCAGCTACTGTTCCATCTGATGTTTTTTGTGTATAGTTTAATTTTTGGTGTCAGCCCCTGGCAGTTCATGGAATCACAGAATATTCTGAGTTGGAAGGGATCCACANCCAAGTCTTTTGATCTCTCTCAGAACTGAATTCTTTTGTCATCCAGGAAAACAGGAATTCAGCTACTGTTCCATCTGATGTTTTCTGTGTATAGTTTAATTCTTGGTGTCAGCCCCTGGCAGTTCATGGAATCACAGAATATTCTGAGTTGGAAGGGATCCACAGGGATCATCGAGTCCAGCTCCTGTCCCTGCACAAACACCCCAACAATCCCACCTTGTGCATCCCTGGGAGTGTTGTCCAAACCCTCCTGGAGCTCTGGCAGCCTCGGGGCCGTGCCCATTCCCTGGGGAGCCTGGGCAGTGCCAGCACCCTCTGGGGGAAGAACCTTTCCCTGACCTCCAACCTAAACCTCCCTGACACAACTTCAGGCCGTGCCCTTCAGTCCTGTCACTGGCCACCACAGATTGGTGCTGCCCCTCACTTCCCCTCATGACAAAGCTGCAGACCATAATGAGGTCTGCCCTCAGTCACTGTTTTCACTCTGGATGGGTTTCTCTTGAAGCAGAAAATGAAGATAGTAATTCCATGCCAGAGCATGTAAACCTTGCTGAACACCTGGTCACATTGTCTGAGTAATTTGGTGGACCGAGCAATTTCCTTGCACTCATTTCCAATGAAATTGAGTAATTTCATTGATGATCTGAGATTAAAATCCAAGCCAGACAGCCTTTCCTTGGTGGAGGCTCACTTCATGAAAAGAGATGGGCTTGACATAACAACTCAATATTGAAGGAAGCCACAAGACCGGGGAAAGTTTAGCAACCCTCAAATTGATTGCAGCCTTGTAATATTAGGCTCTCTTATTTAATCATCATACATGAACCATAAATTCCCTCTTCTCAAGATGATAACTTGATTTTGCCAGTGAAAAACAGCAGCCAGATCTGCTGTGAGATCAGCACAGCACAACACCTTATGTCTGTCACACCTTATGTCTGTCATCCCGAGTGCCATCATGTGGCACGTACAGGGAACCAGCACTTCTGGGGCACCTCAGATTCTGGGGTCAGTTTTTGGCCCCTCACTGCAAAATGTCATTAAGGTGCTGGAGCATGTCCAGAGAAGGGCCAAGGAGCTGGGGAAGGGTCTGGACCACATGTTTCATATGGAGTGGGAGCTGGAAGGAAGTTCAAAACTTCCCAAGGGAAAAAAAACCTTAGATCAGACTACAACGCCTCTCACTTATCATGTGCCACTGTGATAAAGTAGTTAATTGCATCACAGCCAGAGGGAATTTTTCAGTGGAAGGCTCCTGAAGGAAAAGAGGGCTGGGAGATAACATGGATTGAGGATTGAACTGGATGAAAGTTTAATGGCACACAAGGGTTTAATATTTGTGACTTACGTCAGTGGAGTAGCTAATGGCTACTAATGACTTTCTGTTATCAAGCAACCACAACCTATAAAATTGCAGCAAAACTCCACACGTCTCTATAATTTCCCCCTCTATTAAATGCTGGTGAATGAATAGAAAATATATCAATGGCCCCAAAGAGGTATCTGCACTGTCACATTTGCATTAAGGTCTGAAGTTCTCCTCACCATTCCTTGGATAGGTGTAATAAGTCTTCTCCAGCTCTATATAAAATCTTAAGTTTAGGGCAAATGGTGTAATCATTATAGTGCTCTTAGTAAATGCAAATGATAATTAGGTATAAATGATATCTGCTCTCACATTTTCTTTTTTAACCACGCTTCCCTGAAATGCTCCACCAAATCTTATTTGAAAAGGCTCGAACTAGCCTTTATTTCTCTTTCAAGGCTGCTGGTCACTTCAGTAAAAGCCCATGTTATTATTATTATTGGTTCAAAACGGCACCAATCTTGCTACACTGTAGGGTGGCAGCTACAAGGAGAACAATGGAATCCATCAATGGTTATTGTCTTTTTCTTTTTGAAGGGATGACTCACCCATCCTTATGACAGGACAGAGTAGATTCATTGTGTTGTATTCACGTGGACCAGGGAACACCAAAGCCAGAGCTGCAGCACAGTGAAATCCTCAAGAAAAGCATATAGGCCAGGGATGAGGACAAGATATAGCAAGAGATGAGATGTATGAAATTCTAGCTTGCAAACACAATGCAGAATCTTTTCAGAGTACTTTGAACATTTCTATGGATCTTATCTGACTTCAAGTCAGTCTAATATATCTGAATATCAGTGAAAGCCATAAAAATATTTTTATATCCTCTCATTTTAAGATGCCTCCACCACCTTTTCCCCTTTATTCTTTCCATTATATTTAGATAAATAGAACGATACAAAATTCATCTTCTCTAACAAAGAGATGTTTGCTGAAGTGCCTGGCTTAGGCAAGCAAGACTTGCCAGCTCCTTCCAGCAGCCTGCAAGCCCTTGGGCAGTCAGTTACTGCAGCCAGTGCCTGCCCATTGAATTATGGTGTAACCAGCTTCTAGGCTCTGTTCTTTACATAAATTCTTGGTTATTTATATAAAAGCAAACACAGCATGGAGCCCACCAGGCAGACCTCATCTCTGTCTTTGAATGGTGAAGAGCAAAACCCTCTGCTTGGCATGGCATGGCCATGCCCCAGTTGTGCCAGGCTCTGCACTGTGCAGGAGGGTGAGGCACAGTCTGACTTGGTTTTTGGGAGTTTTCCAGTGTGGAGACTGAGGTATGTTTGCCCTCAATATGTACTGTCATTGTGAAATTTATAAACTGAGAGCTTCCCTCGAACAGTGAGTATTTCTGCAAATATCTTCAGGATGAATTTCAAGTGTGTTGGAGGCCTGATTGTGCAGAGGTTAAGGCAAACACTTAACTGCCCCAGCGGTTTACAAAAAATTTTGGAGGCTAGTTGTAGTAGAAAAGTTATGCACGTAACTTATTTAAACATTTGCTAATTCAAATATTTAATTTTAATGGTTTCTTTTGGCTCACAGTTAAATGTCAATGCATATTTACCATCATGCAATATTTAATACAGCAATATATGTTTAAAACTGGTTTCATTTACTGTGGCAAAATTAACTAAATTCTCTTCCCTGTCTACGAATTGTTATAGAATGCCTTGTAATGTGGGGGGTGAGATGTATTTACAGTTGTCATTGCCCACTCATTCAGTAAAATTGCTGCCTCAGGTGATCAGATGTAGAGCATCCCTCACACCACAAAAAGCACCCTGGCAGAAATTATCTGCCCATTAGGTGGGGAAAAAATAAAATGTGAAAGGAAATGGCACATACTGCACTTTGTTTTCTATCTTGCTACATGTGTGATTCAGGGAAAATAAAACATGCAGCTGAGAAAACTAGATTGTGTTGCACTGAGCACTGGACTGCAGATAGGAAGAAATTTCTTTTGTTCATTGGTAATTATTTCTTTGGTGCAGATTTTAATTATTAAAGCTGCACATTCCTAAGATAAACAGCTTGATGTTTTTAGATCTTTGATTAGTGCAAGGAAGAATGCAAAAAGTATTAATAAGTTTAAAGATTTGTGGTAGATACAAACAAAAATCTAGTTCTACTTTAAATGACAAATCAAGGCACACATTTTTTATACAAAAGGTATAAATTACTGGGGCCTTGATCAGAGAACATACAAAACCAGTAAGTCTGGCTTTTTCATTATGGCTCTTTGGGGTTTTTTCTGGTTTTTAAGCTTTGAAAGAAAAAAATCCTAGAAGAGACAGAGCACTGAGTAGCACATGTAGACATCTGTCCAGGGGATTTCTGGGAAGATTTTGCACAAGCGGGGCTGCCTGGAGAAATTATCAAAACGATTCTCAGTTAGAAACATAGACTTACATGTTTGGGAATCAAGACCTTTAATGCAGTTGGCTTCTTTAGGATGAAGAACATGACGTAAATTTAATGTGGTTTTTCTTTCCTTTAGGACCACAGGTGTTTCTCTACGCATAAATAGACTTGAAACAGAAGTACTGTGAGACATGGTACCACAGCCATACCACAAAAAGGAGTTCTTACTGTATTAGCTTTTGAGTGTTCTTAAAAACTATACATACGGAAATTTAGTAACAATTTTTCCTTTAATCCACTAATATTCCAAGTAAATAGAGTTTATTATTTTTAAAATAGTTTAATTCAGCTTTTTCTTTGCATTTCTATGCTTAAACAGAAGGAAAATTGCTTTAAGATAATTTCTTTTTAATTTTGATAATTTCTGGGAGGTATATGGGATGAACAAAAATCCTTGGCAAAGATGTAATATTGTGGCCAAAGAATTAGCTTCAAATACATTTGCAAAGCTCATGAGTCATTAAAAGGCTTCAGAAATATGTAATTCTTGTCAAGTTATGAGAACAAAGGAAGAAATAATGAGGCTGGTTAAAGGCAGACATAGAAACACATTCTTGGAAAGAGTCACAATGGATAAAAGCATTTAGAAAAAATGATGTATATAAGGTCGGTTTTAGCTTTCTGGAGAAGGACTTTGATGTTTATCAGTTTGTATCAGCTGTAAAGTATCATAAAAGTTGAGCAAGACACTATAAATGGATTGGTGCTGAGAAGTAATTGCTGTGAAACTGCTAAATGACTGATTTCTATTTCTTGCTTTGAAAAGATCTTTCACACAGATAGAAATACATATTACTTTCCTCTATAAACTCCTTTAGGTTTAGATGTACGTCATAAAGCACCCAGCAGCAGCAGCACAACACCTCTGATGGAGTCTCTCTCTTGAGCACCAGTGGCTTTTCCTGCACTTAGGCATTTTTGCATGAGAAGAGCTGAATTTCCTCGAGCCATTCCCTCTGGCAACTGGCAGCATCATTTCCTTCCAGCTGGTCCTTCTGACTTAAAGGCAAGGTCAGGGCAAGAAGGAGAACAGAGGGTAACATTGAAGAGAGTTGGAAGACTTGGAGCCAAGTTGCTTTTTGTGTTCACACCTTCTCTTTCAGCAGCTGTTTGTCTCAGACTCCCCCAGATCAGGTGCTTTTTCTCTCAGTAAAACTCAGAAAGGAAACTGGCATTAAATGAACACTAAAGCTAAACACACGTCAAAGAACTAAGGGTGATTTGAATAGAGGAGTACAAAAAGGGGCTGGAGGTCAAAAGCCAGGTTTGAGGATCAGCTATAAAGCAGTTGGAAAGAATTCAGCTGCAGGGACAGTTAAGGCAAGAGTAGGTATGGCCCAATAAAAAGCATCCACCAAGAGTATTCTCACGCTCTGCCAGAAACCCTTCAAATACAGGCAGTTCTGACTCCTGGAGACGTTCATTCATTATGTGACAAAAATGCATGAGTGTCATGTCACGTGGGAAGTGCAGGTCTGTTCATACAAGGAGTTTTGAGGACACGAGACCCAGGACACCCCCAAATGTCAGACACAGGCACGGGAGGAGTGCAGATTGATTTCACCCGCATATGGCTTTTCACAGGATGTCTGATATTTATTTATGCCACTTTCTTAGACTTAAAACTGAATATTTTTCCTTTTGTGGGGATGAAGCAAAGGAGACTAAGAGTAAAAGTCTGAGTGCTGGGTGTTCTCCTGGCAGGGTATGGCCCAGCTGGTACAACACAGAATGAATAAGGACAGATCTAGGAACTGAAGTCCTGCAGAGCATTCCTGGGCAGATACAGAGAGGCTAATTCTGCTCAAGCTCCCTCCTGCAAGAAGCATATGACAGAAAACCAGTCCACGGATCTATAGCACAGAGTGTTATTGTAAATAAGTCTTCTTATTCCTTTGTTAAATTGAAAGAAAATGATTGATCAATGTAAATAGCAGAGCTTTCTATAGTGTTTAGCAGCTCAAAGAGCCACTAAAAATGACAACTCTGATTGAAAAATTCAACAGTTGGAAACTTTTTAAATTTTTGATTGAAATTGTATAGAAAATATTTGGTTTTTAATCCAACTATAACAGTATAATTTATTGAACACTTGTTCCAGCAAGCAGCTGACCTATGAAAAAACAGGTTATTCATTAATTGAGGCTGATATTCTGAGACAAATGTCTTAAGGTTTTCCTGTGTCTCAGGACTTTTGATTACGGTAAGACAAATTTGATCCCACGTATTTTATCTCACTGATAAGTGGTCAAGAGCCAAGGCAAAGGTTTCATTTATTCCTGATGTGAGAACAGCAACAGATTGGTGATCTGCTAGCAGGAATGCAGTCTCATAACTCACGTTTTTTGTGGACTTTTATGGTACTTTGTCTGGCATAAAACTTCCTGCCGCTCTGATCTCAGTGTGTGCGATAGATAAAACAGGTAATCTGAGGCACATTTTGTAGATTGCCCTGGAATTTTAGCCTCTACCAATCAAAGGTGTCTGTTACTAAGGCATAGGTCCTCATATAAGTTAAAAGACACTTACTGAAGTGCCAGAATTGCACCAGTAAGCTGAAACTGGTGAGACCCGGGAAGTAGCGTGNCAGTTGGAAACTTTTTAAATTTTTGATTGAAATTGTATAGAAAATATTTGGTTTTTAATCCAACTATAACAGTATAATTTATTGAACACTTGTTCCAGCAAGCAGCTGACCTATGAAAAAACAGGTTATTCATTAATTGAGGCTGATATTCTGAGACAAATGTCTTAAGGTTTTCCTGTGTCTCAGGACTTTTGATTACGGTAAGACAAATTTGATCCCACGTATTTTATCTCACTGATAAGTGGTCAAGAGCCAAGGCAAAGGTTTCATTTATTCCTGATGTGAGAACAGCAACAGATTGGTGATCTGCTAGCAGGAATGCAGTCTCATAACTCACGTTTTTTGTGGACTTTTATGGTACTTTGTCTGGCATAAAACTTCCTGCCGCTCTGATCTCAGTGTGTGCGATAGATAAAACAGGTAATCTGAGGCACATTTTGTAGATTGCCCTGGAATTTTAGCCTCTACCAATCAAAGGTGTCTGTTACTAAGGCATAGGTCCTCATATAAGTTAAAAGACACTTACTGAAGTGCCAGAATTGCACCAGTAAGCTGAAACTGGTGAGACCCGGGAAGTAGCGTGGCATTTGCATGGGTCCATGAACCTTGCTAGCAGATCTAATTATTGTGGAAATATTTAACCACTGTGCATTTACTCCTCCTCTGTTGTTGAAGCTCCTTGATATCATCCATAAATGTTCTGTTCACAGTGTCTCAAAGCAGCTATGGCTGGGCAATTTGGAGATCCTCAAGTCCATCCCCTTGCTCAAAGCAGAGTCAAAGAAAACGAGCTGCTCAGGACTGTGTCCGGTTGATGTAAATATCTTAAAGAATTGAGGAAACTATAAAATTGCTGGGCAACCTATTCCACTGCTTTTCCAGTCTCACAGTGGAATTCTCTTTCCTTATGTTAAGTAGAGTTTATTGTACTTCAGTTCATGCCCATTGCTCCTCAACCTGCCACCAGGCACCACTGAGACGAATCTGGCTCATTTTTCAAGAGTCTTGAAACAGGATTGACCTCATGACCCCCTCCCAATGACAGTGTGTGATCATTCCACTGGCCACATGGTGTTGTTTTCGCTCTTATCAGGCAGTCAGGAGCAGTAGAGCTGTGAATAGCAATGTCCAGGCTTCCATTTCTTTATTAACATCCGAGTACAATCAGTTGTATTTACCATTGTCCTCCAGTTTGTTTGCTCTTCTCAGTAATGGCTTTAACAGCTTCTCATTCTGTTTCTGGACTCTGGCCTTTTGTCTTTCTTTCCTCTATTTGGGCACTGTGAACCTTTGCAGGAAGAGCATTCCTTATTCCCCTTGTTCTAGACCCAGCTGTGCTCTTCTACAGAAGGAAGGTGGGAATGCACCAGCAGGAATATTGAGTCAGGTCCAACTATTGCAGTTTGGTTGTAGCTGGTCTCGTAGCCAAAACGAACAGAGACAAACAGCCTGGACAGGGTGTAATGAAAAGGATGTTAGACCAACAACTGGCCTGTTTCTAGTTGACTTCTATTTCTCCTCATCAGGTGAGCAGAAACAGTAGAAATGCTATATAATGACCCCAGCAGAAAGCACTGCGGGCTGTTGTGCCTCAAAGTCATCTACAACTTCATTAAGTCTTCACACAGACCAACCAAGGAAACCAGCTCAACAGGACTTCTGATTTCACTTCATCCTTCTTTTCTTTTTATAAACTGTGTGATTCAAGGGACTGAAGGGAGTCCTGCTGGCAGATGCATCTGAGGGCCATAGCTGTAGATTGGGGGAAGACACCGGTAAGGCAGAGCAGGATCAACAGAGGCCCACAGGTGAGGTCCCCTTAGGGTATGTTACAAAAAATTGGCATGAATTTACTTTTGATTCCTGACTTAATCCCATTTATGGTGTGGGTTCTTTTTGTGTACAAACAGCAGGGAAACAAACCTACAGTTTCAAATGGAGAACTAAAATATAAACATTTATGAGACCCAGATTCTCTGCTGAAGAATTTATCAGAAAATCTGCTTTGAATTTGCTGCCTCATCCTACAATACATTACAGTCTGCATAATCAAGCAATTACCTATGAGCAATAAATAAATAAAATTGGGGTGGATGAGGCAAAGAAGCACATATATTCACCAGTCTGGTTTCAAAGGTAACTCTGGGCCTGCACATGCAGTTAAGATAACTTAAAATAAAGGCATATCATGGTCTTGGCTGGCATACTTACTTTTCTTCCTAGTAACGCGAATTATCTAGGAAATGGAAACTTTACCCCACTCCCATGTAATCCTTCTGTAAAGATCAGATAATCATAAAAAATATTGCATAATAAATCAGACACAGCATGGGCCAGGCTGACCTTGGGAGCCCCAGTCTTTTACCAGAGCAGAGTATAAATTCTAATGCTCGGTTTTGCTGGGATCTCTTGACAAGATGGGTGCCACCAGGGTCTTGCTGTGGTTATTCCTCTTAAATGCAGCACTCCTGGATGCCACCACCTCACCTAACCTACACAAAATATATTCTTCCCAAAAAGGTAGGAACAAGGGTGTCTTACTTCGCTGTGCTGGGTCTATGCATGGCACTCACAGGCCTGTTTAATCAACCCTTTGCAAAGATTGAAATCAGATAACATCAGGTTGTCTTGTTTAAAAAAATGAACCAATTCATATCACAATTAAGTATTATTTTTGTTGAAGTGAGTTTAGTGTGATGAAATTATCATTGTTTTGCAGTAGCGTCTTGTAGCTAAGTTTGAACCAAATTTAAAAAGCTCTGACATGAAAGACTGAGAGACTTTGTTCCTATAAATCTGTGGGTTTCAGCATGGAATTATGAGGGATTATAGTTTCTTCGGCTGTAATATATATTTGCATTATTATACTTCAAATTCCACCTTTCAAATGCACACGGAACCACCCAATACTTATTTAGCTTTATATAATTTAATGGGAGGGAAAAATAAAGACACAGTTGCTGGGTTGGACGGTGTCAGGAAGTCCCAGGTGTGTGCATTTTACTAACTTGAGACTTTCAGGTATGTGGGATAAAAACTTGCAGACTGTAACAACCCATCCTGCACATGTGCAAATACAAAACAGTGTTGGGTTTCCTCAGAAACCAATATTTAGTATTGCTAAGGACTTTCTAAACACTATCTGTATTTTAAAAAAGCTAAAACAACAAAAATATAACAAATGAACAAAAAAGGCATGACTCTCACTCCTCTTTCACAGAAGATATCTGAAGTCTTATGCTTCTGCAAGAAATTTCTTCTGACTCAGACATCTCTTTGTTCACTGTTTTTTGCAGCTGTAAATAAGAAAACAACACCCATTATATCCCTGGGTATATTGGTGATAGAGTGTGCATTGCTAATTTTGCCCACTGCTTTCAAAAAACCAGTTCAAAATGCTGGAAATATAAAAACAGAAAACAGAGAAATGAAAACTAATCCAAGGAAATCAGAATAAGAGACATTTAAAACAATGAAATCGTAGAACAAAGAAACCAAAAGGATCTGATATCTGTCACATTGTATAGAGTCACTTTCTATGTGTCTGGGAATTACCAAGTACTTTGTGTATACTACTCAGATAAAAAAGGCTTGAGAAAGACACAGCACTTGTGGAATGCTGTATCAGATCATTGACCCTGACTAAGCATGTCACTGATTTCTTTTTACATTAAAATCATGAATGCATTTATGCAAGCTTACTTTGTTCTTGTTTTGGGGTTTTTTACTACTCTTTTAATTTTACAGGTAAACCTGTGTATATAAACAACTGAAAGTACTGTGGTATTTCAAACTGGAAACATAGATGTAAGGGAGTTCCACAAATAATCTGTGTAACTTTTGCCCAGTCACCCCTTCCTGTAAACTTTGAGTATTTCACTTGACTAGGTTAACAGTAAGACTTCAATGGTTGGTTTATTGACCTCGCAGCAAATTCTACAAAATTCAAAAGAACCAGAATCCTAAAGTAATAGACTCATGGAATCACAGAATCATAGAATGATTTGGGTTACAAGGCAACTTTAATAAACTTCTGGCTTAAACTTCCAAAAATAAGCAGGGACAGTTTAAAACAGCAGATGCTCAGAGCCATGACCTTGAGAGTTGCCAGTGAAGGGAAATCCACAATATCTCAGGGCAACCAAAAAATTGGGACTCATTTAATAGAAAAAAAAGTGTTTTGAAGATGTGTCCAAAAATTTTTGGTTTTCTTGCTCCTTCCACAGAAGAGCACTCTTGAGATTGAGACATTGCTCTTCATCTCCCAGGTGACACCAGCAACCCCAGCACTGGGAGAAACCTGATCATGCTCCTTCACCCACCAGGGACTCACCTGCTTCTTTCTCTTCCTTCTCTGCAGATGTGACCAGTGCTGATACACCCAGGTCAATGCCATCTGCTCCTCCAGGTGGGTCTGAATCTGCCCACAATTTTTGGCCAGTGCTTTTGAGGAGCCAATAACTTCTGCAGAGTTTGGGGTTTGGTTTTCTCCATGGGGCAGCAGAGCCCAGGAAAAGTACATCATAATGAAGCCAACACTGGCAGTCCTGGTGGTCTGAAACTTGTAGGGCAATGCCAAGTCCTTGACCAAGGAAGGTGCCTGCTTGTGTTCTTTGTTGGCTGGAATTAGGTGTATTTTGGGGATGAGTGCAGGGTTAAATAAACCATCCTGCTGAGGTCCCCAGGACAAGGTGGCACCAATATCCCCAGCACTGGGAGAAACCTGGCCATCCTCCTTTTTCCACCAGGACCTCGCTTCTTTCTCTTCCTCCCCTGTATATGCCACAACCGCACCCAGATTAACCTTCTCTGCTCCTCCAACTGATTCTGGATTTCTCCTGGGTTTTCTTGCTGCTCCTTTTTGCAGAAATAATAAGTGCCTCAGAGTTTGGGGTTTAGTCTTCTCTAAGGGAGAGCAGAGCCTAGGAAAAGCAGAGCAGAATGCAGCTGAGACTGGGAGTCACGGTAGCTTGAAATTCATAGAGCATTGCCAAGGCCCTGGCAAGGGAAGGCACAGGCTTGTGGTTTTTGTTGTCTGGGATTTGGTGTGTGTTGGGAATGAGTGTGGGATTACGTTTTTGGTTGATCCCACAATGAAAGACCACGGTGCTGACACCCTCAAGCTACCCATCTCCCATGTTACAGGGTGGCACCAAATCCCCAGTCCTGGGAGTAACCTGGCCATGCTTCTTCATCCACCAGGAGCTCACTTGCTACTTCTTCTTTCTCCCCTACAGATGCCACAACCGGAGATCCACCCAGTTTAAGGTCCGCTCCTTCAGGTGAGTCTGAATTTGTCCATGTTTTTCTGGCAATTCCTCTTGACTGAACAGTTAGTGGGGCAGAGGTTTGTGTTTAGTTTTCTCACTGACTCAGGGTGAAGACTAAACACAAACCTGTAACACAGCCGAGTTTGGGAGTCGTGGTGGCCTGAAACTCGTAGACAGATACCAAGGCATCACCCTGGCAAGAGAAGGTGCCTTTGGGCTAGAGGCTCCGGCCAGGTTTTCCACCCCTCCTTCTTTCCCAGATGCCACCCTCAGCCTGGTGAACGGCGCGAACCGCTGCGAGGGTCGTGTTGAGATTTCCTACTCTGGGGGCCGGGGCACTGTCTGTGACGATGGCTGGGACCTGAATGACGCCCAGGTGGTGTGCAGGCAGGTGGGATGTGGCCCTGCCGTGTCTGCAACATCAGGTGCCTCCTTTGGACAAGGCAATGGCAGCATCTTCCTGGACGATGTGAGCTGTACAGGGTCGGAATTGACCCTCTTCCAGTGTGGCAGCAGTGGCTGGGGCACCCACAACTGTGGCCACGGTGAAGATGCTGGTGTTGTGTGCTCACGTACCACTGATTTGACTGCCTGCATTCTGGGACTCTTTCAGAAAGTGTCCCCTGTTGGATGGAATTAGGTGTGTGTGGGGGATGTGTGCAGGATTGTTTTGGTTGGTCCCACCATGTGAGAGCATTCTGCTGACACCCCCAGACTCTCCATTGCCCATGTGCCAAGGTGGCAGCGACATGCCCAGCACTGGGAGAAAGCCAGTCATGGTTCTCCATCCAGCAGGCCTCACCTGCCTCTTTCCTTTCCTCCCTTACAGCTGCCACAAGCACAAATACACCCAGCTCCACCTTCTCTGCTCTTCCACCTACAGTGGGTCGGAAATTCTCCCGACTTTTCTGGCCACTGCTTTTTGCAGAAACAATTAGTGCCTCAGAGTTTGGGGTTTGGTTTCCTCCCTGGGAGAGGAGAAGCCAGGAAAAGCGGTTTAACACAGCCAAGACTGGGAGTTGTGGTGGCCTGAAACTCATAGAGTGATTCCAAGGCCCTGATGCCCTTTTGGCTTTTATCTTTTTTCCTTTATATATTCTCTGTATTCTTTACACATATATTTGTAGCTTTGTAGCTTCTTATTGTAACTTAGCTATAGCGCTTTCCTAGGCAGTAAGTCAAAACTCATTCCAGGATCCCTATGCTATCTTGGTTCCTCCTGGCTACCAAGGCCAAATCAGACACATTTTCATCAGCATAGTCCCATTTGAGGCAGAGAGGACTTTAACGGGACTTGGACTAGGCGGGAATTGCATCAACATTTGTGCTCTTAACTGCTGCTTTTTTGTCAATTAGGCTATTTTACCAAGCATATAAAACTGTATACACCACTATGGGGGTGGGCTTTTGTGGATGTTTTTCCTTATCTGCCCTGGAGTCTTCCAATAAAGATCCACTTTTAACCCTATACAAAAATTAACCCTATATGAAAATTATTTTAACCCTATACAAAACTTATCCCGAAAGCTGTGCTGTTTCATTTCTAGGTTGAAAAAGGCATTGCTCTGGCAAAAGAAGGTGCCTTTGTGCTAGAGGCTCTGGCCAGGTTTTCCATACCTCCATACCTTCCATACCTCCTTCTTTCCCAGATGCCACCCTCAGCCTGGTGAACGGCGCGAACCGCTGCGAGGGTCGTGTTGAGATTTCCTACTCTGGGGGCCGGGGCACTGTCTGTGATGATGACTGGGACCTGAATGATGCCCGGGTGGTGTGCAGGCAGGTGGGATGTGGCCCTGCCGTGTCTGCAACAGGAAGTGCCTCCTTTGGACAAGGCAGTGGCGACATCTACCTGGACAACGTGGGCTGTACAGGGTCGGAATCGTCCCTCTTCCAGTGCAGACACAATGGCTGGGGCACCCACAACTGTGGCCACGGTGAAGATGCTGGTGTTGTGTGCTCAGGTACCACTGATTTGACTGCCTGCATTCTAGGACTCTTTCAGAAAGTGTCCCCTCTTGGCTGGAACTAGGTGTGTGTTGGGAGTGAGTGCAGGATCATGTTTTTGGTTGGTCCCACCATGAGAGACCATTCTGGTGACGCTCCCAGGCTCTCCATTGCCCATGTGCCAAGGTGGCAGGAGCACCCCCAGGGGTGGTAGAAAACCTTGCCATGCACCCTTGTCTTCCAACGCCTCACCTGCTTCCTTTTCCTTGTCACATGCATTTGCTGCAAGCACAGCCCCTGTTACAACTCCTCCAAGTATATATGTTCACGTTTTTTCCCATTTCTCCGATGCGCTACTCTGGAAGTGCAATCATTACCGTTTTAGAGGTGTGATCTGTTTCATTTGCATAGTATAATACACTGGGAAAAGTCCTTACTGGTTTTAACTCTTTATATGCTACACACTGATCTTTTGTGTTTGAGTGATTCTGTTGCTGGGGGTGGATTTCAGAGCATGCTGATTACATGGGAAATTTCCTTTTGTTCATTCTCTGATTTTATGGCATTTAGGCCACCACCTTTTTACTTTATTTCATATCTGTGTGCCTGGAGCCCACAAAGTTAATAATTGAAAGCATGGGTCATTATCCCCTAAGAGTTCATCACTCTTGTAGCTTAACTGAGAGGAGCACAATCATTACGTTTCTTTTGAGATTTAACCTTTTCTTATCATGGTTTCTGCATATAGAACTTATTTTTTTATTTGATCAGATGTAAATCTCAATTAATCACTTTTATCCCTTATTTTCTTCTCTTTTTTTCCTTTTTCAGCTCGAAAAATTACTTGTGGTGATATACTTTTTAAGTCCTCCGGAACATTTCAGAGTCCTTCTATGAATTCTGCAGATCAAGCAGATTGTTTGTGGCAAATACATGTAACGTACAATTCCCGCATTTCGCTCACGTTTGATAACGTTCGGTAAGTAAACCACTTACTGCTTGGGCAATGAGAAAATTCCAAATCTCAACTGCATCCACAGTTCCTGGGCACATTTCCCATCCTATAAGTGAATGATAAATATGCATGGGAAATGCGTGAGTGCAGAATCCTATTATATAGTTTGTTCAGCATTTAAATCCCGAAGTTTTGCAAATGCATTTTTTCATATATTCTCATTTCTTCCTCAGGTTGCATGGTGGATGCCAGAATGACTATATTGAGATCTATGATGGGCCACCCAAATCTTCTCCTCTACTTGGAAGAATTTGTTCTAGTTCTCCTCTCACGTACACTTCATCTTCAAACTTCATGTCTGTCAGGTTTTACAGTGACTCCAGATATGCCAATGGAAGTTTTCAGGCTCAGTATCAGTCCTTTCCAGCAGACCAGAACACCAGTAAATTTCCATTCTATTTGTAATTCTGTTCTCTTGGTAATGTTTTCTTTGCTCAGAAGCTTTTATAAACTGTTTTTTTTACTGAATAAGTATATCTTAATGTTGTTGAAGTAATCAGCATTAGATGATATTCCTACTTGAATTTTGTGACTGAT
The DNA here is from genome assembly GCA_013400675.1 of Oxylabes madagascariensis. Lineage (NCBI taxonomy): Eukaryota > Metazoa > Chordata > Aves > Passeriformes > Timaliidae > Oxylabes > Oxylabes madagascariensis. The sequence goes on along the minus strand of VYZR01051821.1, from coordinate 11,478 downwards.
TATTGACTGGTCACTTTCAGAAAATAACTACTTTTTCTTCTTTAAAAATGTTCCATTTATTTGCCTTTAGAAGTTTTCTATGTTATTTCCTAAACTTGTATTTCTTTGTATCACGTCATAATTCATGTATATTTTTGTACCTTTCTGGACAAACTTTCACAGAGTCATAGAAATGTTGGTTAGAAGGGACTTTTGGCGGTTTTCTAGGCCACCTATTCAAAGCAGAGCTACTGCCAACATCAGGTCAGGCCCAATAAGAACTGGTCTTAAGAACAGTGTGTCTAGAAATATTCAAAGGATGAAATATTTAAAGGTACTGCTTTGGGTGACCTGTTCCAGTACCATCCTATTGCTTACTCATATCTAAGTCTCAAGTGTAAAAATAAGTGGTTTGGCTTATGAATTCTCTTCTCTAAATGATGGCGGTTATTGCATTTGTTGGACTTGCAATATGGAAGCATAATCAAGTACCCGAAATCACTGAAATTTCATATTTTTTTTCCCCTAGCCCTTCAGTGCTTGCCAACCTCCATGCACGCAGTGGTAGACAGAAACTATCTCCAGTCCCAGGGCTACTCAGTGGGGGGCATCAGCCTGGCAGATCCTCAATGCAGACCAACAATTACATCAACTGAGGTTATATTCAACATTTCGTACACCGACTGTGGTACACGCAGACAGGTTGGTGTCAAGATATTTGGGAGAGCTCTGGACATGGGAATTTAATAGAAAAATTGGAAAATCCTTGGAAAATTGTCATGGATTGCGAAGGGTGTTGTAGGCCACGGGCATGCAAAACACAGAAAAGGAGTACGTGTTTCTGGAGGCTGAAGTTGGTTAAATATTTTTACTTATCCTTCTAAGATACCTATATCCTTCCCTGTACCTATTTCAGAATGATGTTCTAGAGAAGAAAAATAGAGGGGAGATGTTGCGGTGCACCCCCACAACCAAGCAAACGTTTCCATATTTGGAAAAGAGTTTCAGTTACACCCAAGGACATTTAAGCAAGAAGAACCAGAAACTTCTGTGCTTCTCTAGTTGTAATTGGCCCAGTGCCAGCACAAAGGCACTTGTTGGATATTTGAAATGCACTTCAAAACCTGTAATTGTTTCTACTGAGCAGCTTGCCAAAAAAACCCCTCCTTGATTGTTGCGTACTTAAGAACGCGCAAAAAGTCTCTTGGCGCTTTTTCAGGGTGTCTTAGCAGGTGCAAGGGGCTTCCCTGCACTGTGCACAGCTTTTGTTCTTTTGTTTTGTATTGTTTGTTATTATCTCTTTAGTTAAAACCTTCAAAACACCTCTGATCAAGCCCTCTCACTAATTATTATTAAGCCATTTCTGGGAGGTTGCTGGTTAATCCTCACAGCTTGATACACTTTCATGAAGCTCATAACACACTGGCCTCACACAGAATTGTATCAGGGAGAGTTAAGTGAGCAATCCCATCCTGAATGCTTGGGATTTTTCAGTGTGACATGTCCTTTCTGACTGTTAGGACCTGACACATAGACAAGCTCATAATACTCACAGTATTTACAGTGAATATGGCCACATGTGGCAATTTAACCCTCATTTAATGTGCCAAACAGGGCAACAACGAAACGATCACCTACTCCAACGTGATAAAAGTGCCTGCTCCTGGTGATGTAATCAAGAGGCAAAAGGACCTTCACTTGCACATCAGCTGCAAAATGCTGCAGAACACCTGGGTTCAAGTCCTGTACATGGCTGATGATGTCACTGATGTCAACGAAACCCAGTACGGCAGATACGACGTGAGCCTGATGTTCTACAACTCCTCATCTTTCCAGTGGCCAGTGCATGACTCCCCATACTATGTTGACATGAATCAGAATTTGTTCCTCCAAGCTTCTCTTCACAGCTCTGACCAAAATCTGACGTTGTTTGTAGACACATGTGTGGCATCGCCTAATTCTACCGATTTTAGAACACTGGTCTATGAATTGACCAAAAGTGGGTAAGAACTCTGTAAAAAATTACTTTTGAAGTGTCTCTATGTGTAGTTCTAAAAGAGCTTAATTTGTGAAGTGATGTGATTTAGGACCAATGTACACTGGTTGTAATTCTCAGGGCAAATGTTCTTCTAAGAACAACTTCTTGGCAAAGCCTGAATAAAATTCAGAATGACACCCAAATGTCATTCAGAAGCTGCAGTCAAGCACCAAGATTTAACTCAAGGAGGCAGTGAGGAAATTGAAGTCTGACTTGTTTCTGAAATAGATGTATGAAAGGGAGGGATGTCCACAGCTCTACATTTCTGTACATCATGAGTTTTACAGCATCATAACTGGAATAAAAAACTGTCTACTCAAAAAGAAGATAAATTCCTTAGCCTTTTCTTATTATTCTAGAAACCTAAACCACTATGACTAATTTTATACCAAAGTACATTGAAGCACTAAAGAGAATGTTTATTTAAAAAAAAAAAATTAGAAGTGTATTAAAATTAATTTTATGCTTCCAGAGCAGAAACAGGAACTTTCTCTTTCTGCAACAATTTTCAGGAGCCTCTTTTCAAACAGTTAATCCTGTTTGCGAATGTATAACAGGCTCTCTCACCTGAAACACAGAAACCAGCAGAACCACTAGACATTTTTCAGCTATTCATGTTTACACAGAACTTGTTAAGCTATGAAACTTCTGTGCTGTGGACATTTAGTAATTTCTCTTCTTGCTAAAAGCACTTTTTTCTTTTTTAAGCCTTCCGATTTCTCTTTTACTTCCTGGTTTTATATTTAACCTTGATACTTATTGCAAAGAGAGGGTGTAATAGCGCTTCTACTCAGGTGAAGCTGTCAGTTAGTAGCTAATCCGTCAATTTTACATCTTTCCAGGTGTGCCAGTGATTCTACCTACGCTCTTTACCCCTCGTCCCGCAGCGACGTCGCTCAGTTTGGGTTTAACTCGTTCTCGTTCGTGAACCGATTCCCGTCCGTTTTCCTGCGGTGTGAGCTGGTGGTGTGCAGGTACCACGACTACTCCTCCCGCTGCTACCAAGGCTGTGTCAGTAGGTTCAAGAGGAGTGCAGACTCTTCCCATAAACAAGTGAATGTTGTTATTGGACCCGTGCAGCTTCGGGAAGCTCACGCTGAGAGCAGGAACATTGGTAAGTTTAAATATCTTTAATAACGTAAGACTCTGTGTGCGACAGTGTGTTTGCATTTCAGTTCAGACATGAAATCCAGATCTGAAATGTGTCTTTGCTGGTTTATTTACAATTCTGCTATAATTCTTATAGGGTATTATTATTATTTACATGTATAAAATAATTCTATTAGATTTACAAGTTCTTTCCTTTCTATTATGGTTTAGATCCATTCTTTGTTCTGCACATATCAATTGGCAATTGATTCAGTTCTATGGGAAGAGGGATGAGATGTAACTAATCTCCCTGCCACATTTATATTAATTTTCCAAAGCTGTCTATGCCTGATTTGCAAGTCTGTTATTTATTTATAATCAATCTCTAGGTCCTCTTGGAAATGCTGTTTCTCAGTGTCCTGTAGCTGCTGTTTCCACTACCAGAAAGCAACATCTTAAGGTCTTTGAGTGTAATCATTACAGACTCCCAGTTCCTCTTTAATTTCTTGCCACAGTCTTTACTTGTTTTGCATGGCCACAGGATCATTTGTGAAATAATGTGCAGTTTTCTGGTCAGATCCAGATTAGAGCTTTTTAGCTCAAATTCTCTTTACCTAATTATCTTTGCAATTAACTAGCTCAGGAAAAAAAAATTAAAAAGTAAGTTTCTCTTTGACCTTTTTATGCACAGAGCTGGCCTCTGACATCCAGGCAAAAGGGAAGACTCTGAGCTCAGTGCCTGCTGACAGCTCCCACGTTCCTCTGGCTGTGACCACCGTGGTGCTGGTAGCTGCTCTTCTCACACTGGGAGGATTTCTTTGGAAGCAGAAACTGCAGGCGGTCATCCCATACCAGAAAATGTGAGAGGCAGCTCCAGGCATGGAGGTGGAAGACACTTTTACCAGCCACCTGCTTCATTATTTGGGTTTGCAATCAGTGTGAAGGGCAGCTCTTACTTGACTATTCCACCATCCAGACCATGTTTGAAGAATCAAGATTACACCTGATGTTACCATGAGCTGAATTTATAAAGCAAGCTGATTTTAAAATCTAGTCCAAATACACCTAAGGTGTAAAGAAGGGCTGATTCTTTCATCCCAGCATCCAAATAAGCACCTTCAGTGCTGGACATTTCAAAGCTTTTCCGCTGAACTCCTCACTGAGTGTCTGGCTGAGAAGACTGAAATAGGTGACTTGAGAAACAAGAACTGACTTATTTGGCCCTTGCTGATATGCAGATGAGGCACCTGTGTAGCACTGTAAGATACACTGAGAAATAGTAAAAAAAATGGGTTTTTGCAGTAAAAAATCTCAGTAATGAGCCATAAGGAAATATGCTCATGGGCTGCATGTGAGGAACTATTGCTGTAGAGTGTTCCTGACTTTGGGTAGTATGGCTCTTTCCAAATTCATATTTCTCTGAGTAAATGTAGACCATTTTTAAGATTTTGTATGGAGGATGAACATAATCCCGTTACATAAACACGTAATTAAAAAAAGCAGGAAAGAAAACGTTTTTTTGAGCAACATTTTTGTGTGTGTGTACTTGCAAACTTCCCATTTGTTCGCGTGAACTCATGGCTAACACACTGTCGGGTTGGAGAACATGGCTTCTGACAAAGTAACTTTGCCAAGCAATGATTCCTGCTCTTGCTCTCACACGTTTCTACACTTGGAATGGGTGGGAGGGAGAGAATATACCTAAGTTCCCATAAGGAAGTGTGACCTGTCTCTTATCCCCATATGAAAACAAAATTAAAAAAAACCCAATAAATAAGGAAGAATCTGTTTGGAAGAATCTACTTAATACAGGTGGAAAGGTCACTGGTATTGATTGAGAAATGTCCTTCTTGAGACGTTCCTGCTTTCCAGCCAGCTGTGAAGGAGGTAAGTTCATTTGGAACTGAGCAATGTCAGATGTGCAAGGTGAGCCAAGGTGGTGACGTGTGAGGAAGGTGAGCTGTGCTCTTGGGTGACATCCTGCCCTGACAAGGAGGATAAGGGCAGCTCTGACGGGAACCAGCCCCATAGCCTGTACTATTTGTTCCTTCAAGCTGCCTTCTCCTCATGGTTCCGGGCAGGCCTCTCATCACCTCTCTGTGATGTGAAGAAGGGATCACACAAGTAGGGGCTGGCACTGCACACAGAAAGTGAGAGGTTTTTTCCACACGTGAGGAACAAGGATTTAGGGTCATCCTCCCTACTCTGCCTGCAGCCACCTTTGGAGGGAAATAGTCCTCAGGACCTGCCTTCGTCTGTTCTTTGGGCCAGAGATTGTCCAGGCTCAGAGGAATCCAGCCATCTGCTCAGCACAGCAAGGACTCTCCTGGACCTGGGCTTTCCTAACTCTGTAGAACAGGACCTTCCCCTCTGCCCTTCCCAGACCTGCTGTATTCTCCTTCCCCTGTTCCTGCTGTGGCCCTGCTGCTGTGGTGTTGCTACTACACCATCTTGCAGGGTACAGCTTGATGGCACTTTTTTCCATTTCTCCTATTCTCTCAATATTATTTTCACCTGACAAGCAGAAAGATCCCAGGCCAAGATCCTGCTGTCTCCAATCCTCACCCTCCCTGTGCTGCTCAGAGCTGAGTTTTCCCATTGCATGTCTATGCCAAGGCTCCCAGATGGAGAAATACCAAGGCTGGATAAAAATGCAAAGTAGAATTACCAAGTTCACTGGTTTCCATATTAAATATTGCTGCGGAAAGCATTGCCAAATAGTTCAGGTAGTAGATGTCTGACTCGTCCTCATTTCTTGCTCTCTCTCTTCATCCACAAGCATTATAGCAATGCAGGATTAGGAAAACTGGGTTTAATGATGAGGAAAGGATCATGTGCCTGGTGAATGATCTCTCTGCCACAAACCTTCCTGCCCGGATTCAGACTGTCATTCCTTTGGGGAAAAGTCTGTGGATATCCTTATTCCAGTGTACTTTCCTACAGTCGTGGGTGAAAGCTGATTAATCTTGTTCATCCTTTCAGTGGTTTCCATTTTTACCTTTAAAAACCCAGTATGTTTGCAAAATGCCCTCACAATTGTCAGCAGAAGAAAAAGTGTTTTCAAAGCTCAGTGTGGCTTCATTCAGGGTGATGTGCTGGGAAATACCTTAAGCTGCCAGAAGAAGACCTTGAGAACAAGAATGTGTTACTGTAAGAGATTTACCTAGCTAGTGGGAGGGGTGAAATACTGTATGGTGTTTGCATTAATTAATTACAGTTAATAAAAACGAATTATTTATTTCCATCATTCAGATAATAATAATAATAATAATAATAATAATAATAATAATAATAATAATAATAATTTAAAAATACTGGTAATAAAGATCTCTAGAAATATCTAGATTTTTGAAATGAATAATTTATTAGTGAAGAAGGTAGTGAAGAACTAATCAATCAATCAATCTTGATCTTTTACCTGCGCAGCTTAAGACTTTTTTTTTTTACACTTGAACCACCTGGGAATCCCTTTTGTGTTCCCTTTCCTCCTCACCCTTTTGAGTTATTACAAGATTTTGGAGAAAAACTGTGATCCATCACTCAACTCTTGCTTCACTGATTGCAGTGTTTGATTGGCCAGTCAAATACACTGGATGTTTCATCCCTGTCAAGGTGTCAAAACCAGAATATGAATAGTGAATACCGGGTGTTGTGTACATATCCTCATTCATGTGCAAATGTGGTTGTTTAGATAAAGAAGAAACATATTTACCATTCTGAATGTTCACTTTCAAGGCTTCCAAAGTTACCTTTGGCCTCTTATGTTTTCCACTTCCTTCCTCCATTCCAATGATATTGGCCTTTGTGGAAAGATGTTTTAGATCATTCTCTTTTCCCCCTGGGGTTTGTTCCTCCTGCTTGATGACTGTCCCTGGAGGCAATAAATTCATATATGGCAACAATTTTAACTGATGATAATTCCATCCAAGACATGATGGCTGTGGAGGTGGGGATGAGATGGAGAACAATATTCTGACTCTTCAGCCTTAGGATGATCATCAGATTTTCTTCTTAAATTGTTAGAAACACAGAAGCAGAGGAAAGTAACCACTCTGGCAAGAGAGTGATGAATGAGAATTAAGTATTATTTCCTATTGTGGAAAAAACTTGCATTCATTCTTCAAAGAATGATACAGCTGTAACTGTCACTATGGAAAATTAAACAAGGAATATATTAAGACATTTTCTTAATCTGAAGAAATCAGAACTTTTTTCCCTGATTTGTTGGTTCAAATGAAATTTTAGAACAAAATTAGTTTCAACCTATGTAATTTCCTTCACTATGCATAAAATCCACTGATTTTTTCCCACAGTGTTTGCACAAAAAATTATCAGTTGACCCTGACTTTCTTGCAATCTGTCTGTCTGTGAATTTTGACTGGAATTTTGGCTTGAACTTCAATGAGTCCCTAAATAATAAGTTTATACTGTGGCTGGAGCTGTTGACTTCAGCTGCAAGATTCTTCAGAGACCCCCCCCAGTCATACTTAAACAGGGCCACCAGGTCTGATCTTATTTTATTTAAAGTCTGCTGAAGCTTTAGGACATTCATGGCTTCCCAAGGAGACCTGCCACGTTACTTGGCAAGGTTCTCTTGCTATTTTGCTGGAAGAAACTCATTTAAATTTCAAGATTCTACTACCATCCCAACACCTGACTCCTCATGAAAGAAAAATGCTGAGATGCATCAGCCAGAATTGAAAGGTATCTTTGGACAGGAGCTCTCTTTTTTTTTTTTTGGTACAATGAGATGATTGTGAAACCTATGGTAGCATAAATAGTTCCTTCCAGGCAATGGAAAATGTTACTCTTGAGATATTGTCTTTTCGCAAAACCCAGGAAGTTACAAAATATTAAATAACAAATCAAACATATGTTTGTTTCAGACCAGAGGACTATGGTTGTTTTATTGTTCTGCTGTAGAAAAAGAGACCTGTACAGCCACTCCCCTCCAGAAATAGAGACTATATAATGTGAGGTCCTTTTTACCAACACCACCTGGTGAGATGGGTACCACTATGATTTTGACATGGCTATTCTTGCTGGGTCCAGCAGTTCTGGAGGCCAAAACAGGTAAAACACTTAGACTTGTTCCAGGGCACATAAAAAAATTATAAAGACTGCTTGGAGTCCTCTCTATTGATTCCAAGAGCAGAAATTAGATTCAGGCTGGTATTGGTTTGGGCAAAAGAATAAAGGGGGAAGTGGATGAAAGAGGAGAGCTTTGTTCTACCAAAATGATGAACTAACCATCAGACTGGATGGTAAGAACGATTTGAACCATTTTGTGGAGTGCATTTTGCTGCCACAGGGTCCTACCCATCCTAGTGCCTTGTATCATTGCAAGAATTGTGTCTGTGAGTATGTCATGAATGAGGTATTCTTCCAGTTCCAGAAATCTGATCTAAAAATTATGGAAATATTTATTTCTTTACTTATATTCAATGTATACTTTATTCCAGAGTATATGTGCGCACACAATATGTTATATATTTAATATTGCTTGTATTACCTGATTCTTCTTGGTATTACGTACAATTTAACAAAATATAACATGAAGTTAAGTTTTCACTCTAGCACTGTGGTTGGACATCTAAAAATTATGAGAGATGAAATACTTCAGCTTTTTTTATGGTCATAGAATTTTTCCTTCCATGATTACTTTCTATCTCCTGAGTGGTTTGGGTGACTTTGAGTTAATAGTTCTGTGTATATCTTAGAATAATTGCTGATGACTTTTCTAATGAGTTTTTTAAGCCTCATGATGATAATTTATATTGCCACCATTCACCTCATCAATTCTCTTCGTCTGCCTCCTGCTTTTCTGGTGATAAGTCATCTCACTCTGGCTGCCCTAGTTCTTCTCTCTGCCCTCTGCCTCTGTGTCCCAGAGCAGAGTATTTGCTGTATTTGTATAATCACAGGCTTTTGTCTTTTTGATACCTTTGAAGTGTGAGGCAGGATTCAACCTACCCAATTTCATCCCCAGATGATGGTTATGCTCTCACTGTGATGACAGGCCTTGAATGAAAGCAAATAAAACTGGTTTAGGTCGGCTTTAATTTCCTAATCCTACTCTGACTTTTTGCCAAGTTTGCTGTTTCACCTCTCAAAAACCCTGTGAGTAGGGTTCAAAAATGTGCATGTTCTAGTAGATATTTGAAGGAAAAGTCAGAAGTCAAGGGGCACTTTTATAGCTTTGCCCTTTGAAAGTCACACAAATCAGGGCAAATTTAGTTTGGTCACCATCTTGACTGTACTTCTAATTCAATGGCAAAGAATTAGGTGCAGTGAAGAAATCGTGGAGCTGCTACCTTTTGAGATTTGTTTTGTTTTGGATGACTAACTGTTTAATAACAAGGTAAATATGTACTTGGCAGCAAAGTAAAATATAACAAGTGCAGCCGCATGTTTTGATTTCCAGAGTGTAAATACTGCAAATCCAAAGTTACAACATTTATTTGCTTGCTTACACTGGATAGTAAAGCCTTTAATAAACTTTTTCACCAAAAATGGATCTCTAAAATCAGGATTTTCATGCTGGTCACACCTGAATGTCTAAACAAGAGATATAAAACTGAAAAGCAGATGGGCTTTACCTGAATGAATGCAGTAATCAGCTGTATACATGATAGGTTATTTCTTTATTTCAAAATGTAATAACATTTTACTGGTATATAAGAAATAAAGCCACTGAACTCCTATTGAAATTTTTATAATCCTGTTGAGACCATCAGCCGTTCTGTAGAACATTTGGTGGAATTCTTCCACTAAAGTTACTCTTATAAGCTGTAGGATTTGGTGATGTGTGGACTCTAGGTCCTTAAACTTGCCCCAAAAATTTCTTTTCTTACTTAAATCATTTGTGCTTACCCTGTTGCCTAACTTTACCGTAGGGATCTTGCATAAAATATGCATGGCTGATTTTGAGAATGGGAAGAGAGGAATAAAAATGTACAAATCACCTCTGTCCTCACGGGCACTTAATACTGGGCTGGGCAACAGCTTCGAGGGACACTAGGGGAAGAAGGCAGAATAGATACTCCTTCCAGTCCCTTCCAGCTTATTTGCCTGACTGTTTTGTGCTCATGCCCTCTCTCCCAAAGCTCCCTACGTCCAGCTGGTGAACGGAAGGCACCGATGCGAAGGTCGCGTCGAGATCTTTTACCGAGGACGGTCGGGGACAGTCTGTGATGACTTCTGGGACCTCGCGGACGCTCAGGTCGTGTGCAGGCAGCTGGGGTGTGGCAAGGCCATTGCAGCTATGGGAAGTGCCTACTTCGGGCAAGGCTCAGGTGACATCGTGCTGGACAACGTGGCGTGCAGAGGAGATGAGGTGTCCTTGTTGCGCTGCAACCACACGGGGTGGAGGATCCACAACTGCGCCCACTATGAAGATGCTTCTGCTGTCTGTGCAGGTACTCCCACATTTTTTCACTCCCCCAATCCTGTCCTTTCACCCCGCTGACCCTGCAAAACCAGCACGGACTCAGGTTTTTCTCACTATATTATGCAAAGCAACTAAAAACCCCAGGGATCAGATAAAGATTGCAGATATGCGGAACAATTACTCCACCTAATCGCCTGGCGGTGGCAATGAGGAAACAATTCGAAATTAGAGGCAAAGCTATGTCTGATAGGCAAAGTTTATCAGGAAGGAATGGGGTTAGGTGAACTCTTAATGGATTCGTGATGGGCAATAATAATTTCACAATCACAACTCAGATCATCATAGCTCACAATTCACTCTGGATTGTTTCCATATTTTTCAAGTCTTCCTTCGTTTAGGTCCATTAATGCCTTTTTCCTTTGCAAATATCCATCCATTTTGAGTACTCTTTCACCTTGCTGTGTTCATTTTACTTTCCCATTATTTTTTAAGAGAATGTGGGTTATTTGTATCTTATTTTCATATGTATTAACAACAGATCATCATGAACTGAGACATGGCTGATGACAACAGATTGTTCAGGTGTTTTATATCTATATTGCAGTTTTCCACGTTTCCTTGGAGAGTAAGAGCCTGGAGAGCTGAATAAATGCTAGAAGGAAGTGCTAAATACATCAGTGTTTTTCACTTAGAAGAAAGGAATAAAATTGCTACAATACCTCTCTTTATCTATGTGTGATGTGTTCTGAGCCTTTTAAAATGCCATTTATTTCTTGCCTGCACTCATAGCTCCAGTGTCTTCTACAGGCTGGATGTATTCAACAGATGATTCAGCCTGGTTCACTCCTGTTCTTGCACCAAGAACCATCCCAAGACCACTGTCCAGGCCGTTCCTGGGGATGTCTTGATCCTCTACACAAGGGCATTCACAACAGGGACAGGTCCAAGCCCTGCTGCTGCCAGCAGCCCCACAGCTCCCCTG